>CAXKVY010001730.1:0-21518 GCA_964058915.1 Tetropium fuscum
CTAAATAATAAGTTTTTCTGTCTGACATCCGAAAATCTCGCATCCAAATATTTTCTTCGCCATAAAACAATTTCGTTTTCTCAAGAAGAAGACTTTTCCGATTTCGTTTTATATGACGAAAATTCATCTCGTGCATAGTTCTCAAAAGAACTTTCCGAGATAACTTGGGTAAAGATTGGTCGTCTGAAATAGCAAGTGAAATTATCTTCTGTGTCGGAATCTCATTTTTAAAAAAGAAACCATGGATAATCCGGCGAATTGCGTATTTGACATCTTCGTCGACGTCAATTTTCTTTCTGCCACGAGTTTCAGTTTTCTTCTTTTTTGCAATGGGTTCCTCATCTATAATTGCACGAAACACACTATTCACGCAGACTTTTGTCAACGAAGCGCATATATCAACTGCCTCAGTTTCAATGATTCCAGAATACCGTTCCAATGTTCCTTCGTATACATTTTTGATCATTTTCAGTTCTCCTCCTGTCAAATTCGGTCGCTTACGATTGGAATTATTGGTTTTAGAACCACTACTACTCGCATTCGTCGCTTCCATCGCATAAAAACACTAAACACTCACGTAAAACACAATATTATAATTAATTTATATCGCGATTCAACCGTGCATAAGACACACTGAAATGCCACTATCGCGCCAAGACATGCATGAAACAGCGCATGCGTAAATATATCCACACCGAAATCCCGCGTCTTTGCCTCTGACCAATGAAATTTCATTTAACTTAGATTCGCCTAAAAAAACACGTTGCATTTGCTATAGCGGCGCACCTAGCGGTAGACCCGGTTACTAATTAGTTATGCCCACCATTTCTATAGAGTGTACACAAATTTGCACACTAACAAGGCTACAGGGAATAAAGCGATAATTGTGTGTCAAAGAGAGCAAACACGACAACCTTCTTCATACGTGCAACAAAGATGACGCCCATTACTAAATTATCATACATCCTAAAATTGTCATTTTGAGACATATGAAATACGAGACGAGCTTGATATACCTGATTGGAAGAAATTTGTAAATTTGAAAAATGCACAAAAATGGAGTCGAAAGTGGTTGATGAGTTAAAGTTTACTGGGCTTGAGGAAGCTAATACGAGAACATTTGCAATTATTAATTTTTTATAGACACTTTTAATGGATTTGTTATTTACTCTTTGGACATATATGTTTTTATTTTATCTCTGTTTTTCTCGGTTACCTAATATGTCGAAATTTGGATGGAAAGAGAAAAGAAATTTATCCATGTTTCTCAATCATTAAAGCAACCCTGGAGCGTCTGGATATTAAAATGTTAGCAGACAATTTGTTACCAATATATTGTTTATCTGGATGTGATTCTGTTAGCTTTCCGTTTAGAAAAGGCAAAAGAAGAGCCCTAAAAATAGTTTAGTCTCAAGAACCAGATGAGATAAATATTTTATCTTTTAGAACTAAAAGTATTACTTATGAAATATCCGACGAGTTACTATCATCATATAGACTATTCTCTAAGCATTTGTATGGAGAAAAAGACTTTAGAAGAAATATAGATTAATTAAGAGCTCATATGTTTCCATCTTGCAAGATAGATATAACGTAGGGCATCACCTACAAAAGAAAATATTTGATAACGTACTGTTCTTAAAATGTGATTTTCTTGATTTGAAAATTGATTCATGGTCACTAAGAACTATGTGTGTTACTTATTACAATTTATCATTGAAGTTTATTCTGTAAGTAAGGCTCTATTAATGATCTGTTTTTAGGGATCTGTCGCCGACTGCAGATTCATTTATTTTTCATTTGAGAAGAGCATTATTTTTACAATGCGCAATTTTCAAAATGGAAAATTAACGTCCAAAGAGGAAAACCTACATTTTTAAATATTACTCCATTTTGTAAATGTAAATTATTTAACTGTAATAACAAATGAAAATGCCTGAAAGCAAATGCAAAATGCAATATAAGTTGCCAGTAATTTTTGATATGCTGTTGAGGTCTAATAAGCCTTGGAAAAAAATTCAAGTATTCGACTGGGCTAGCCATATATTGCATAAATGGTATAAAAAATAGTGTTTTTGAAAATAGCTCCGCAGCGGCTGAGCCAACTTTAAATTAGAATGAATATCATTATAAAGGCAGGCCCATTTCGTTCAATATTTCCTATATTGCCAACGCAATATGTGTACCTACTTTCTTTGAATGTTTGCTTATCAAACTCGGCTAGTAATTAGACTCGCATAACTACACACGTAAAGTTATGCGAAATAAAAACAAATCGAATAATAGTAAAAGTAGATATTGGGCTGAATGTTTAAAAAACAAGTTTCATATTGGAGAAAATAGTATTGGTTTCATTTTTATTTACATTAATTAATGACATTATATAAATTTCAATGCATGCATGCGTTACCGCGAACCCCATAAATTATTTATTTCAATAAGTAGTCACAATTATTTAATACTAGTGAAAATACATATCCGCATATATATATATATATATATATATATATATATATATATATATATATATATATATATATATATATATATATATATATATATATATATATATATATATATATATATATATAGAGGGTTTATCTTGGGATGGTAGCAATAAAACGACTGATTATATTACTTAACGTAAATTTTTTTGACGATTCATTTTTATTATTTGATTTATTATTAAAATTATACACTACATTATTAATTTTAGTTCTAATTTCATTTTTTATAATATTTGGTTTAGTTTCTATTATATTATCAATATTTGCTATTATATTTGGAATTGGTAAGTTATTTTTGTTGGTATTTATGCAAAAGTTTGGACCTAGATTTAATATTTCATTAATGTTATTTGGGATTATTGTATTTGAAATATTTTCTACCCAATTTTCAATGTTATTATTTTTTCATTATTATTATAATTTTGTTTTTGTTCTATTTTATAAATTTTTGTTTGTTGTTTCTTTTTATAATTTAGAAACTGTTTTTCCATTTTTTGATGAAATTGATTTTAAAATTTATTAATTAAGTTTTGAGGAGTAACTGAAACTAATATTTGCTAAATATTGTTTAGTTTTAGATTTAATGAATTTAAATATTTGGTGTAATCTGTTAATAATAGATATATTAAAGAATAATTGAATGTACTTACTTTGTAATCGAATTTCTTCGCTGTATATTTACATTGAAATGTGATATGTTTGAAGTTGAATCTCATAAATTGAGGTGTTTGTGTTTACACTTTAATAAGAATATTCTTCGGTTCTTCATTGAATTTAATGTGGAGAGTTTTCATATAAATCTTGATAGTTTCGCATGTTTCTGCACCGAATTTGTTTGTATTTGATGTAAGATTCCATCTCTCACCCAGGAATATATCTTTATCTTAATATAAATTATATAAATTATCTATATATAAATTATATAAAATATATAAACAACTAAATACATAATAAGCTTTATCTATATTTCATAACTACGTAAAACAGTTATTTGCTCTGGGTTCAGGCATTAAGGGAGAAAGTATCGCCATGACCTTTATATCATCTTTCAGTGGTAATCGATTATTTGATATGGTATATAATTTCAACTTCCATTTTCGATGACACGTTTGAGAGGAATATTATCACAAGATTTTCTGTTTCGAACAGGTAAAAAATGTAAGAAAATTTATAACATAAACTTATCATCATCATAAGTCATTACCGGGGCATTAGTATGTACCGACCTTGTTGCCATACCAACGATTGTTTGGCAAGACGTTTAAGAGAAAACAAATTACTATATTTCATTACCTTGGAATATACTCGTAAATGATCGATTCTTATTTAATTCGCGTTTACTGACATTTATATAATCTGGTCCCTGTTATGGTTTGCTGTTGGTTTTATTATTTTCTTTGAGCCTTTCTACGGTTGACTTGTCACTCAGAATTTACTTTTTATTATATATAGATTGTGATACCAGCTGTATAGATATATTTGTTTTATTGGTACAGGAATGTTACTCTCTTTGTTCTTTTCTAAAAATACCAGAGTATTGCTGCATCAATTTCCTTTAGTCACCTACTTATCTACTACAACAAACTAATAAACACAATGTAGGTACAGTGCCGGTCAATTTAAAGTAAATGATTTTTTTTAAATTAATGTGAAACAGGCTTTCAGGTAATCAAAACTTGATTGTCAATTTTATTTGTCAGTTTACTAATAATTATTCTATATTTTGAGGTTTTCCTTATAACTATTATTATTATTATTATTATGACGCGCTTAACTGAACCGCAAAAAATAAGAGTTGTGATGTTACTGAAGAACGGATGGTCAATGCAAGCAGTTGCAGATACTTTGAATGTGAGTAAAGGTTGCATTTACAAAATTAAGCAAAAATGGAATGCAGAAGCAAGTGTTGAGTACGTCCATAGAGGGGGCCGTCAGAAATGCAGTACTATGGAGGAAGACGAACTCGTCCTTGACCACCTCCGACAGAATCCTTTTGATACAGCACTGACTGCCTCCTTCTTAACAAATTTTCCTGCTTCGGTGGAAACCGCAAGACCACGTATCAGAGCATCTGAACTGAAGAATTTTTCGGCTGCAAATAAAGTTGCTCTGTTGCCACGGCATAAGGAGCAGAGGTTAAACTTTGCCAACAAATTTGTCGGTGTGCCACAAGACTTTTGGGACAACACAATTTTTTCAGACGAAAAAGATTTTCAATCCTGCTATGATGGCTCTGTGCGTGTATACCGCCCAAGAAATTGCCGATATTAAGAGCGCTATATCAATCCTACAGCTCGTAGTGGTCGCTTCTCTATCAACGAGTGGGCATGGATATGTTGCCAAGGAGCAGGTGTTACTTGGAGAATCAGAGAGCGTCTTACTGGTCAAAGCTGCGCTCGCATTTTGGAATATGTTATGTTACCTTCCGTTTCCATTTTATATCACGAGAACTTCACTTTCCAGCAGGAAAATATTTTTATATCCTCTTTGATTTTTCCATATTTCAATTAAATTTATATTTCAGGATAATTCCTCTATTCACAAATCACGAGTTGTTACTGAATGGCTGAACACAACCCATATTAACACTCTGCCTTGGCCCTCTAAGTCGCCGGATTTAAATCCGATAGAAAATGTATGGGCACAAATGGAAAAAAATATGTATAGCAGAAATTTCCGACCAGCGAACGTAGAAGAACTGTGGTTGGCGATTGAAAATGCCTGGGAAAATATTGGCGAGGATTACACCAGGACACTAATATTGTCTATGAGAAATAGGCTTCAAAAAGTTATAAACGCGAATGGTGCTTGGACCAAATATTAATTAGTAATTTTCTTAAGTTCTCAGTTAGTTTGTTAATTTAATGGATTTTTTTACAAGAGATGTCCTTACCATATAGATGTTCCTTAATAAATACTGTATATAAATGCTGTCACTCTATAACTGACAGATACTTCAACCTAAAATAATTTTGTATGTGAAAAAGCCTGCTTCACAATGGGAATGGGATTTCCAAAATTTTTCATAAGAGTCGTTTACTTTCAATTGAACGGCACTGTACCTGCATTGTTTGACGTGCAATATTGCGCAAAATATGGAAATATTAGTTTTCAATTTATCACAGATCACAATTTAAATGATATAGAATGAACATTAAACATAACAATTATTATAAATTGGTTTACATATCTTGTGTACAATCAATGACATTTGATAAAAAATACTTGACATTTCTCTTAGTGCAGTTTATTTTGGCATTTTGTCAACATGGTCTAAGAAGATCTTCTCATATTATGGATGAGAACCACTTTGTAAGGCTGATTCAAGTTTTTGGTACAATAGCTGTCAGTTTTTGTAAGAACACGTGTGGTCTTAGTGATCTGATCTCGTCAGTCTTTGTTTGACTTTCTATCGTAAACGTCATTTTACTATCGATCACTATACTTAAAATATTCCAAATATTATTAAGCAACATTGTTCTTTTTATAAAATTATGTGTTTAAATTTGCCAACAAAATATTCTTTTATGATGAAATTAGCAACACAATACTTCAGAGCGTAATTACAAGATGCATTGCACTTTCTTTTGTCAAATGCGATTGATTTTCAATTGTTTTAAAGTTTTTATTTTTAGCAAAGCATAGGTAGCCACGAGAACTTTAATTTAGCGAATATCTTCGTTATTTATGATCCAAAGGTTAAATTTCTCTTTCTGCTGATGTATTCAGCATAAAAAAATCCTTTGAAATAAGGTATCACAAGGGGCTTCGTGCGAAAATCGGCGTGTTTGAGATTTTTTTCAAAACATTGCCAATAAAAGTTTTACGAATTTTTTTCTAAACTTTTGGGACATACATACTGTATATCTGCCGCTAACCATATATAATATATATGGTTAGCCGGCCGAATAGGAATCAGAATTATACTAAACTAAATTGAAGTTATTAGAATTCCTATTAAAAGTAAAAGTATTTCAATATTTCCCTCGTAAAAAAATTGCTTCATTTGATTTCATAAATTTCTATTCAAACTTCAGACTGCTTTCTAGCCAACGCATTTTTTATATTCGTACAATTCGAAAAAGAACTTAATTGTATTTTATTTTTCTTGTTTTTTGTCGGTTGCATAACATCTATGAATATTTTCAAGATCGTGGTTGCATGGGAAAGTGTGATGGCAATTAACTGATATCCAGGGGCGTAGAGTAATAATAGGAAATATTATTACATAAAACGCGACAGCAAATGTATATACTGTATATTTTTAAATATATATAATAATAGGTAATAATAATAATTTTTATTTCTGGAGACAATTATCGCACTAATTGTACCGAAATAGTGAAAACTTAGACGCATTAATCGACTCAAAATGTAGATAAAAAACGTACTAAGATCGTCGAGTCGAGGGGAGGTATTGGTGACGCTTTTCTTGCGAGATTTGAAGCAAATGCATAATTAAATCCGTCTCGATTTTGGTTACTTAAAATGTCACTTATTTACCAATGATCAACGACAAGAAATATTGACTGAGTTTTTTAAAAATCTGCCTCATTAAGATAAATACCTATCCACCTAAAATTAAGTTTCCACAGGTAGTGGCCATTTTTTGTTTAAAGTTTATATATTTTTTTATTTTATAATTTTTCGTTTAAAAGTGTGTAGTTACTTTTATCGACACCAACCTACTTTGTTACTTAGTTTTACCATTTGTAATACACTGCGCAACTTATTTAACGCACAACCAAGAAGTTAACTCAAATTTGACGTTATGTATTTTCGACAATTTTTGTTCGTTTTGGTCGATTTTTTTTTTCAAATTGTAGGTTTTTCTCTTAGGAATATCACTGTCTTAGTTGTTTTGGTAAAACGAATGATTTTGATATTATACCAGGTGCTATAAAAATGTTATGTTTTTTTCCGAAATTTCAAAACGTCCTGTGGGCTATACAAGCCATGCAATTATAGCCAATTTAAAGCCTCATGTTTTTTCTACATTTTCTTTTTTTATTCATTTGTTTATCTCTGTTACTTCATGAAATACACCGTTTTGAAACACCATATGCTTTTATTCACATGACATGCATTCATCGGACAACTCAAACAGCCTAGCTAGCAAGCTATGGAAATCGAAGATTACACGTCATAAACTGACAACTGTGTCATTAGTTTTTTGTTGACAGTCCAGCAATAATTAGTGAATAATGGAACGCCAAACCAAAAATTTAACTCGTGATGAATGTGTTGAGGCAGCTACATTACATGGTGAAGGGTGGAGTTACAACTGCATAGCTGGAAGATTGGGAGTGTCTCACACAACTATAGCGAGAGCAATTCAAAGATACGCGGAAACAGGAGAACATTCCAGACGAGCCGGTCAAGGTAGATCTCGTGTTACCTCTGCTATCCAGGATCGCTTTTTAAGAGTAAATGCTGTAAGACAACAATTTATAACTGCAACACATTTAAGAGCACAACTTCAAGACGCAGGTGGTGCACTCATATGCGTTCAAACTGTACGCCGACGACTGAGGGAGGCAAATTTAAGACCCATGATTGCTGCTCGAGGACCCGCATTAACAGTAGATCATCGAAGAGCCAGATTGAATTTTGCCAATGAGCATGTTAATTGGATGGAAGCAGATTGGGAACGTATTCTTTGGACTGATGAGTCAAGGTTCAGTTTGTATAATTATGACAGACGTAATCGCGTCTACCGAAGACCCGATGAGCGATACAGTCAATGCAATTTTTTACACACAACTTTATATGGAGGTGGATCCGTCATGGTGTGGAGCGGAATATCTTTGACTGGGCGAACGGACTTGGTAACTGTGAATGGAAATCTCAATTCTGACAGATACATCACAGACATTCTTGAAGCACATGTTTTGCCTTATGCCCCCTATATAGGACCCAATTTTTTACTTATGCAAGACAATGCGCGTCCCCACACGAGTCTTATCGTGAGAAATTATCTTGAAGAAGTAGGAATTGATCACATAGACTGGCCAGCCCGTAGCCCCGACCTTAACACCATTGAACATGTTTGGGATTTTATCGGTCGGCGGTTACGAAGTGAGGGACGACAACCCCAAAATTTACAAGAATTGGAAGGACGCCTAGTCGAATTATGGAATGGCCTAGATCAGAACCTAATCAGAACTTTGGTTTTAAGTATGAACCAAAGATGTCGGGAGGGGTCATTCGCGGAAAGGGTGGAAACACCAGATACTAATTCTCTATTTACTTTTGTTTTGTTTCCTGTTATTCGTTGTTTTATTGATTAAAGCAATCCATTTTTCTAGGTATGTTTTTTGAGTTTTTGTCCTTTTAAGACCTTTTTCTCTTCTAAAACACCTTGCATCTCTCAATAAATTATAAGATATCAAGGAAAACAGAACGCAAAATGAGGCATTGAACCAGTATAATGAGTAATAAATAATAAGCACTTGACAAAAAAGAAAGTTAATAAATTTAATAAAAATCACGTCAACTCAAAAATTGGATATTTTATGAAGTAACAGAGATAAACAAATGAATAAAAAAAGAAAATGTAGAAAAAACATGAGGCTTTAAATTGGCTATAATTGCAATAACTTGAAATACCTTGTATAGCCCACAGGACGACGTTTTGAAATTTCGGAAAAAACATAACATTTTTATAGCACTTGGTATAATATCAAAATCATTCGTTTTACCAAAACAACTAAGACAGTGATATTCCTAAGAGAAAAACCTACAATTTGAAAAAAAAATCTACCAAAACGAACAAAAATTGTCGAAAATACATAACGTCAAATTTTAGTTAACTTTTTGGTTGTGCGTTAAATAAGTTGCGCAGTGTAGATACCGTTATGATATTTTTTGTAAGGCGAATGGTAATCCCACAATAAAGTTTGTAATTCAAAACGGCGAATGTTGTTTTTCTTGTTTTGCAATTGCAATATATCATTTTTTTTCTAGGTACGCAAAATAACCATACCCTTACAATGCCCAGTTCAAATTTGATGATAATCGAAATGATGTAAAAAATACAATGATTTGAATAGTCGCAAAAACTTTTCTGAAAACATAAGAAACTGATATTAGCCGCCTCGTGAATTTGCTTTAAATAAATAACGACAAATCATGGTGCCTATTATTAATATGTAAACAATTTCTATTACTCCCATAAGAACATCTATATAATTTATAATTATAATTTTATAATTATAATTTTATAATTATAATTTTATAATTTTAAAAAAGCAAATTTGCCTCAGTTATACGAACTTTTTATAACACGAATTGGTCATTTCTTATGAATGTAGATAATGTGAAGCTCTTCATTTTACGACAAGTTATATAGTCTTTTCGATATAGCTGTACCAAAGTACATGTGGTCTACCCATATTCGCTATTATCATTATCCTCCTTGGTTCACAGGAGAAGTTATTAAATCCATCCGAACAAAAGCAGCTGAATATAGCAAGTACAAAAAATTGAAATCAGCTGATCTGTACAATGATTTCAAAGCTCATCAATTTAAATCTATACGTCTGATTGATGAGGCTTATAGAATATTTATAAATAATTCTGAGCGATCATTATCTGCTAATCCCAAAAAGTTTTGGAACTTTATTAAAAAAAAGGTTCCTCACGTATCCCTTCTCTAATGTTCTATAACGACAGTGAACTTTCCAGTCCTACTAATATCGTTAATGCGTTTGGTGACTACTTTAACAGCGTCTTCATTCAATCACAACCAGTTAATCCATCTGAGATTTCTTTACACAACAATCTAGGACTTCACATAGACTTACTAAATATCTCATATGAAGATGTTTTACAAAATCTGAAACGATCTAAAGATACTTTTACAATGGGCGTAGATGGTATTCCCAGTTTTGTTCTAAGAGACTGTGCGTATGTTTTTGCCGGGCCACTACAGATCTTATTCAATTGCATCCTACGTAATTCTTCCTTCCCGTCTTATTGGAAAAAAACATATATTTGCCCAATACAGAGGAGGTCAACAATATCTAATTTAGCGGTTTTTACTCAATATGTCTCTGAGGTTTTGGATAATAGGGGACAGGTCGATGTCGTCTATACGGACTTCCAAAAAGCATTTGATCAGATTGACCATAACATTCTCCTTTTGAAACTAGAAAGTATTGGTTTTTCTGAAGCATTGATTAAATTATTCACCTCCTACTTATGCGATAACAGTTTATGGTCAGATATCAAAATTTCACTTCAATATCATTTTCTCTAACTTCGGGAGTTCCACAAGGTTCCAATCTGGGTCCCATATTGTTTTTATTGTTTATTAATGATCTTCCTGAAGTCATTACTTGTGAGCATTTGTTATTTGCCATTGATTTTAAACTCTACTCTGAAATTAAAAATTCTACAGATTCCATCCATCTTCAAGACTGCATTAAAATAATGTCTTCATGGTGTCAGACAAATCATCTTAAACTAAATATAGCTAAATGTAACGTAATGACTTATACTCGCAAAACTACATTTTATACTCACAACTACTTCATTGGGAATAACATCATCAGCCGAGTTGATGTATTCAAAGATCTGGGTATTTATTTTGACAGCAAACGCACTTTTGTTGAACATATAAACCATATTGTTTCTAGTGCCTTTAAATCTTATTGCTTCATTTACCGCAATTGCCTGGACCTTTCCAATATAAGCACCTTGAAATCTCTGTTTTATGCTCTGGTGTGGTCAAACTAGAATACGGGTCGATTATATGGTACCCAATTTACCACGTTCATTGTCAACAATTAGAATCGATCCAAATAAAGTTCTTAAAGTTTTTGATCTTTTTGCAAGATGGATCTTATCCTCCTAGAGGTCTGGATCAAAATTATTTACTTGCGACATTTAATTTTCAGTCTTTAGAAACTAGACGCAATATCATGCTAATTAGATTCTTATTTAATATCTTGAATGGCAATCTTGATTGCCCTGATCTTTTAAATTTTCTGATACCTCGCCTAAATTCTAGACAGCAAACTTTATTTTACTGTGTTGCTCCTAGACCAAATATTTTAAGAAAGTCCCCAATATCTCTAATGTGTGAACTGCTCAATCGTATCGCTTCTGATTGTGATATTCACTGTGATAATTTGAAGAGTATATCTAACTGGGTAGTTCGGTTAGCTTAAGTATTAGGTACTTGTTTGATTTGTTGTAGTAAATTATATTTTGTTTGTTTGTTTTATTTTGCCATATATGCATATTATGCATATGCATATTTAGTTTGGCTAATAGGTATTACGTTTTATGTTTTGTATTGCTATTTTGTATTATTTTACTTCTACTTATATTGTTATATTTTAATTATTACTTGTATTGCTTTTATTCCTGTAATTGGGGTATTTTTCCTGTCGGAATAAATCATTATTATTATTATTATATTTCCGTGTTAGAAGTGAGTGCAAGTGGGCGTATTTTATTTGACCACATCAATGTAAACAATAAAGACTCCATTATATAAAAATAGAGAAAGGTCTGGAGCAAAACAAACTGAATTATTTTCTCCGTTTAAAATCTTGCTATTGAATTTGTTTAAGTTTAAAGTGTTTTTGTCTAAATTAAAAACATCCTCCGAAGTCAAATATCCAAAAACAGAAAGCTTACAAATTTTTTATGTATTTAAGGTGTTTAAAAACATATTTTACTTTCAGATATTTATTTTGGTTTGTACCACGCTTTTTCACCGAATTACGTGCCCACTGAAAGTTGTAATGTATTGTTAAGTAGAAACTAATTAAGAAGGCTATACCTTTTGTGTAATATTATAATTTAACGCTCCGATGATGGTCTGCAATTTATTTATTTGCAAATGAGGCAGGTTTTAATGTAAATTGCGGGATATATTTAAAATCGGTTGCAGCGGATTTTGAGGTCGATGAAAAATAAGTGACCTGCATAAGTTTTATGCAATATCAACATTTGTATATTATGTTCAGCTTCGTACAGACTACAAGCATACTGTTTGTAACATCGAAATATGAGAATATTTCAAGAATTATTGTTGACCCCACTTTACCACAAAACGTTCGATGGTATTAGGCAATTTAGGCATCCAAATGAATGCCAATGATGCCGATGTGACAAGGCCAAGGAACGTGTAAAATGGATCCGTAATATTTGAATGGGAAAGATTCTTATTCTGCATCACATTCACAATCCGATTGTTTTATGATATGACGAAAAGTGTGATCAATATTTTGTTATACTACATGATAATGTCATAATGTGATGGGCGATGTGATAGGCGATTATGTTTAAGCCTTACTTGTTTTGACACTTTGCGTATAAATATGTCAAAATAAGTCAAAACACCTTCACATTACTTGCCTTTACATTGACTTATCTTTACATTAGTCGTTCATTCCTAATGTAAAAAGTATGACGCTAAACTATGTGAGAAATTTAAAAATAACTGAAGTTCTTATGGAACACACCTTGTATTGTTTTATCTCTTCGATATCCTATTTTTGAATTTATGAGGTTTAACTAAAACATTGAATTAAATATTACAATAAGACATAAAATAAAAATAATTAATATTAAATATCTACATAAGAACCGATAGCCAAACTACTTGCAAGTACCTTAGATATAGGATTGCGAATTAACTGGCTGAACAAGAAATTTAGCAAAGAAATTATTCTTCGGTCAAGCGATTAATCACATTTTCTCGCATTGCTGCTCAGAGCTTTGACAGCTAGTGATATTTTTGCCAAACATATATGGTGCAATTTTGGTGCTATAATGATAATGCATTTTTATACTACAGTAAAAATGCATACCTAACATTCCACCGAAATAGAATTGCGGTCCATTTATTAACAGCAACTATAACAGTAACCAGAAATATGTGTAGGTATTATTCCGATTTTTTTTTGGTCGAGAGATAGATAGATGTAGTCCACGAGCCTCAACGCAGCATCGTCCGTAATTATTTCAGCGTATTTAGCATACAGAGTAGACTAGGATATATAGGAAGATAATAGGGAAGATTTGATGTATTAAAATATGCAGGTCCGTAGCTATGATTTTAATTCGGAGAGCGGGGAGTTTGGTGGCGTTTAAAATAAATTATAGTGTTTTCGTTTGATATACAAACTAGACCAAAAAATTGTGCGGCATTTTACAAAGAAAACCCGTATCAATTACTATAGGAGCGGCAGATCACATCACTATGCAATACAAAAGAATATTTAGTGTAAAATTGTATACCGCCACCATTTCTTGTGAATAGAACTAGGGTCTCCAGTTCGCGATTTACTATCGGTCGCTATCACTTTCCTATCAGAAATTCATATCATTATTCACTATCTGAAAATAAGTCACCTTCACTATCGTCTTCATTATCTACATTTATGACCATTGAGAAGTTTTTTCACGTCAGCTAACTTGAATGTTCTATTTTCTCTAGCAACTTTCCCTTTTATTTGCGCCCAAGCAAGCTCAATTAGGCTCAGTTCGCAGTGATATGGAGACAATCGAATTACCTCCATTCATCTTACTTTGACCATTTCATCCACTACATACTTCCTGAAAGCTGCAAAATGTTGCCTTGCCAATGTCAACAATTCAGCTTTAAGTAGTTAATCATCGTGTTCAATGGTTCATTCTTGCCATGCAGTTGTGGGCAGCTGTTATGCTCCACGAGAATGATAAGATTATTGTTTTTTATTTTATTTCCTTTATTTGCGCGCGACACTGAGCACAGCATCCCATTAGTTTGCATATCAAACGAAAGCACTAGTCCTTTCTCAGTCGAGGTCAAGCCGAGGTCCTTTCTCAGTACCTACTTCATTTTGGGTTTCTACGATTTTCTTTATGGGAAGATGTAGCATGTCATCGCGTCGCTTCCTACAAAGTTAGCTGACGGTCTCTTGTTTTAAGACGCCCAATATTTTGTGTACAATCCATATTAAAATATGGATGTGACTAATTGATGAATGAATAATTAAACGAAGGAAATCTATGACAACGTAATCCGGAGTCAATAATTGTTAATTGCGACCTCATAACATATCGAGGAGAAATGTAAAGCAATTAAAAGAAGAACAGGTGTACGCGAAATTTTAGTAAACAACTCTATGATATTATATAAATATTACCAAGCCGTGTCCCTTTGTTTGTCTTGTTACAATGTAACAAACATATTGGCCCATTTAATTCGTGGTTTGGTCGGTTTTGCGAGTAAGTCAAACAAAGGGACATGGCTTCGTAATATTTATATAATATCATAGAGTTTACTAAAATTTCGCATGGCTCTACTAATAATTGTTTGTAAGATTTCATAATTTTCTTCGAAACTCTGTGAGAAATAATAGCAACTTGTATATTTAGTGACCCATTACACGGTTATTTCGCTAACTAAACTACTCCTATGTATCAATGACCCATTATATTAAAATTAATATACCTAGTATGTTGATTAATGTTTAACAAAGATAAGTAATATCCAAATCACTCCCGCTTAAAGGGTTTAGAGATTTTCCCCCTATTAATTGAAGCCATTGTTGCATTGTTGAACAAAAATGGTTCAGTTGAAGAAAATAGTGCAGTGGAAGGAAATGGACCAGTCGCAGTAAATGGTACAGTTGCAGTAAATGATCTAGTTGAAGTAAATGGTCCTGCTTTATGTGCACAAAATATCAATGAATCAATTCTTATAAAAGACACACCAGGTACAGTGCCGTTCAATTGAAAGTAAACAATTTTTTAAATTAATGTGAAACAGGCTTTCAGGTAATCAAAACTTGATTGTCAATTTTATTTGTCAGTTTACTAATAATTATTCTATATTTTGAAGTTTTCCTTATAATTATGCCGCGCTTAACTGATCCGCAAAAAATGAGAGCTGTGATGTTACTGCAGAACGGATGGTCAATGCAAGCAGTTGCAGATACTTTGAATGTGAGTAAAGGTTGCATTTAAAAAATTAAGCAAAAATGGAATGCAGAAGGAACTGTTGAGTACGTCCATAGAGGGGGCCGTCAGAAATTCAGTACTATGGAGGAAGACGAACTCGTCCTTGACCACCTCCGACAGAATCCTGTTAATATAGCAGTGACTGCCTGCTTCTTAACAAATTTTCCTGCTTCGGTGGAAACCGCAAGACGACGTATCTTGCGGCAGACCACAGAGCATCTGAGCTGAAGAATTTTTCGGCTGCAAATAAAGTTGCTCTGTTGCCACGGCATAAGGAGCAGAGGTTAAACTTTGCCAACCAATTTGTCGGTGTGCCACAGGACTTTTGGGACAACACAATTTTTTCAGACGAAAAAGTTTTTCAATCCTGCTATGATGGCTCTGTGCGTGTATACCGCCCAAGAAATTGCCGATATGAAGAGCGCTATATAAATCCTACAGCTCGTAGTGGTCGCTTAAGTATAAGGATAAAGAAGTAACTTTCCCTTCATAGCTTCAGATACGTGAGATCCATCTCACCCGGAAGGGGAAGGCCATCTCACCCAGATACTCCGGGTGAGTTGGCCCGAAGAAGCCTTTTGGTTTTAATTTTTTTTAAATGTCTTCTTATAGCTTAAATATCTCTATAACACATAACACGATGTTGTATTTGAGTTGATTTTATGGAATGAAAATATTCAGTTCGATAGTTTGATTAATTACGGCGTAAGGGGCGTTCAAAACAAAGTGGGCCAACTCTCCCGAACTTACCCTAAGGTAAAAGAAACTGAAACAAATATATTTTTTTATTACGCGAATTTTGAACGAGGATAGCTCGGAAAAAGGAATGAAAATTGTCGCTAGGACGATAAAAACCGAAAAATGGTATCTTCTATGTATGCCCCTATATTATACCCCTAGGAGTGGGGACTTTTATTATGTTTACCTCCTAGCAAGTCCAAATAAGGCGCCAAAGTCAAAAATTGTGTTCCTTTCAATTCGAAATTAAAATCATTAGTTCAAATGTTATATACATAAATAGAAATAAATAAATTTAATTCCAAATAAAGGAATTGACCATATATAATAGTAGATACTCAAAATGACAATTTATATCGTTATTACATATCCTCATTTTTTTTAAGCTCTTACCAGCATCAGACAGATTCCAATAACGATCAACCCCAACAAAGCGGCGAGCCATCTTCCCATTTTATGTCCTAATGGCCCGAATAGATTTGTACCGATTAAATAGGAAATGCTAGCTGGTAGAAACGTCACTCCTTGCTTCCACCTTCCTGCGTCCATTGTGTCCATCATCCAGATTGGGAGGGATGGTTCCAGCATCGCAATGCCCATATTTGCAAATGTAATAGCACCTAGAACGATAAAAAACCGATTATTTCTTATTGCACCGCTGAGCGCTCATATATTGGCAGTAATAGAATCCTTTAGATCACGATTTCCAGCAGGGAATTTTATCGGAATTCGTATCTACACTTATCTCGTCCCATTTTACACATGTTCTAAATCACTTTATCCATTATTACAGTAAATATCATAGAATACGTAGGTATTAATTAGATCTATGTATATAAAGTGTATCCTGTAAATATTCTTCTATTACAGTTAATAATTTTAAAATGACGCACCTAATTTTGGTTGCAACTTTGAAACCCTGTTATATCTGAACGAATGCACCGATTTTTGATTTATTTTTTTCGGTTGGTAGGTAATTATAATTATCTTGTTTTTCAAAAACAATTAAAGAGGTGACAAAGGAGGTTTTTTCAAAGCCTCCTAGATCGCAGTGAAAAATCTCGCAGGATAATGCCCGACCACATACCGCGACAATAGTGCAAAATTTCTTAGAAGCTACGAGTATCACTACATTACAATGGCCTGCGAGAAGCCCCGATATGAACCCTGTAGAACATTTTTGGGATGAATTAGGGAAAAGGGTACGTTCTAGCGAGAGGCCTCCGGAAAGTCTTGCTGAAATTGCACGTGCATTAGTGGAAGAATGGGATCGTATACCAATGGAAACGATAAGAAACCTAATTTCCAGTATGCCGCGTAGACTAGTAGCTCTCAGAGTTGCGAGGGGTGGTAATACACGGTAGTAAGCGGTTAACCCAGTTTGTGTTTAATAAAAATGTTTTTCTTAAAATTCGTATTCATTGCACTAGAAAATTGATTTAGGATGAGTTCAGAAATTTGGTAATTATTCAAGGTTTCGGCAAAAAAGGTGTAATTTGGACAATTTTAGAGATAGTACAGTGAATAAAAACACAGAATGGTTGTAAAAGAAGCGCCTTTCATATAGAGTGTAACCATTTTCGATACCATTACTTGATTAACACACAGGGTGAGTAAAAAACTAAGAAAAAAACATGGTTCGAGGTTTCCCACTACCATCTAGGAGACTCTTCAAAAATTTTCACCTTTTCATTTTTTTTTTTGAAAGACAAGATACCTACCAACCAAAAAAAATAAATTAAAATCAGTCCATTCGTTCAGAAATAGCAAGGTTTCAAAGTTGCAACCAAAATTAGGTGCGTCAATTGTTTTGGAACTGAGTGTATATTAAGATATAGGGTTACGTATGGCAATAAGACAACCTATAGTTTTAACGACACAATTAAGTATTTTACTATTATAATAATTATGGTCTCTGACACCCGTCATTCTTTCATTAAAAAAATGATCGAAAATGTTTGCCTACATCGTTTACGTTAGTAGCAAGAATTACATCAACTAAACCTAATTGACAAAACTCATTCCTTACTAAATCTAAACCTAAATCTTTACCTGCAGCTATGATAATGTAAGGATCCGTAACCAAAGCCTTCAAAGATGGTGGATCGGAGTCCTGTCTGATGACCGATGGTTGCAGCATCAGAAGTTGCAATACTGAAAAAAAACCGGGTGAATTGACTTTTAAATTATAATTAATATTAATACTATCACATAAGGTTCCATAAATATTGATGGCATGATACGACATCATCTGGTAACTAACGTATAATGAAACTAAGAACGTATTTTAAGTAACTAAATCTATGCACTTACGTCCATCTCCTAAAGCTAGTGCTGATAGTACGAGAAAGGGTGCCGATTTTCCCACAAACTCGTACATCACCCCTCCGAAGGGTGGTCCGATGAGTACTCCCAATGCCAGACCTCCCAGTGCGATGCCCATAGCATTTCCACGCTCTTTATCATCCGGGTAACGTTCAGCAAGCATTCCCATACCCGATACGCTGGAGCAAGACGAACCGATGCCTTGCAAAGCTCTTGCTATGAATAGGACGCTGTAGCTTCGACCGAATGCGAATACTGTAAAACAAATTTTACATAATAACCAATTAACCATATTTCGGTTAAGTATCTGTAAAAGCAAAGCATGAAGCTCGTATCAAAGGAAATTCAACTGTTCAATTTTGGATAACATCCAGAGCAACTGATAATAATGCAAGGGAGTCAAGCAATAGCGTTCGAAGGACGAGCAGCTCGCTAATTTTTGTATTAAAATTTGTAAAAATTAATAGTTAGAATATATATATATATATATATATATATATATATATATATATATATATATATATATATATATATATATATATATATATATATATATATATATATATATATATATATATATATATATATATATATATATATATATATATATATATATATATATATATATATATATATATATAAACTGCTGTTCAAAATTATCGCACCATGTTAATATTTGCTAAAATTTGAGGTCTCATAACTTTTTTACTTTTAGTCCAATTTTGATAATTTTTTTAGAATACTGTAGATAAAACGACTAATTTCAACTTGCATATCCAGTCTTTTGTTAACTGAGGACGGTTTAGGTATTATACAGGGCTAACTAAAAGGTTGTTATATAACCCTAATTTTAAAACACTGTGGAATAATTTCGTAACCAAATTCTTTAAAAATACCAATTTTTGTTAAGAACCATTCCTTTCCTACATTTTGTTTTTTGGTCCATGTCTTTAGATACATTGGTTCATTTTTAAGAGCAAAATGAATTTGTCAACAACAGTTGACTGTTAATTTACTCCGATGTTACAAGTGATATGTAAAACGTAGGCGCCGTATGTCAACCAAAAAACAATAATTGGGTGTATGCAATCTCATTTTGACACATTTTTAAAAACAATACGGTGTTGAGGAATATTCAGCAATTTAAAATAATGAATCGTGTGAGACATTTCACAGCATTGGAATGTGTAAGAGCGCAAACTTTGGTTGAAGAGGGTAGAAGTATGCGATATGTCTCTCGAATTCTGTTCGAATTCTGAACAAGTTCGCAATTGAAGAGTGAACTTGAGATGGTTAGAAATGTTCAAGTTTCTGCTCTTACTGTAAGGAGAAGACTACGGGAGGCAGGTTTGATCAGTAGAAGGCCCATACAGGCACCAGAACTTACCAGGGTTCAGAAGGTAGCTCGCGTACGATTTGCACGAGCACATGAAAATTAAACTATCGATGACTGGAGGGAAGTCCTATTCTCCGATGAAACAAGAATAAGCCTAAAATCTTATGATGGGCGGCAACGTGTGTATAGAAGACAAGGGGAAAGGGAAGCTGCCTTCAATTTCGTTCTAAACGAACCCTTTGGTCGTGGCTCCAAAATGTTTTGGGCGGGTATTTCTTTCGATGGCCGTACGGAGTTAGTCCCTATTCATGCAAGGGCAATGAATGCGGAATACTACGTAGAGAACATTCTCCAGGAGCATGTAATGCCCTATGCTCCGTTTATTGGTCCTGATTTCATATTCATGCAAGATAATGCAAGACCACATGTAGCAAGAATTTGTGTTGAGTACTTGAATGAAGTCCATATTGATGTTATGAATTGGCCAGCACGATGCCCGGATTTAAATCCCATCGAACACCTATGGGACATCATTAAGAGAGCAGTGAGACGACGTCTACCAGCCCCACAGAACCTTCAACAGCTGGAACAGGTTACTCTTCATGAGTGGGATAATATTCCTCAACCCGTCATTCAAAACCTCATTAGAAGTATGCCACGGCGGATTCAGGCTGTAATCCGAGCTAGAGGTGGCAACACAACCTACTAGGGATCAGCTCACATAATTTTATTTCTTTGTTTTCCTTTGTTTTCTTGTTAATTAAAAAATATTTCTTCTCACCCTGAAAGTTTTTTCAATTGATTTCTGTATGGTGCGATAATTTTGAACCAATGCATCTAAAGACATGGACCAAAAAGCAAAATGTAGGAAAGGAATGGTTCTTAACAAAAATTGGTATTTTTAAAGAATTTGGTTACGAAATTATTCCACAGTGTTTTAAAATTAGGGTTATATAACAACCTTTTAGTTAGCCCTGTATAATACCTAAACCGTCCTCAGTTAACAAAAGACTGGATATGCAAGTTGAAATTAGTCGTTTTATCTACAGTATTCTAAAAAAATTATCAAAATTGGACTAAAAGTAAAAAAGTTATGAGACCTCAAATTTTAGCAAATATTAACGTGGTGCGATAATTTTTAACAGCAGTGTATATATATATATATATATATATATATATATATATATATATATATATATATATATATATATATATATATATATATATATATATATATATATATATATATGTATATATATATATATATATATATATATATATATATATATATATATATATATATATATATATATATATATATATATATATATATATATATATATATATATATATATATTAGCTTTGAAATTCTTTGCTATTCATATTTATTTTGTGAAAAGTAATCTTGGGTTTGTAGCATTTCATTACATAGAAATAAGCAACTAGACGAATAAGAAAGAAAAAACACTTACCAGTACTATATCTGGACACACATACGGAAATGAATCACTATGCATATGAAAACGAACCACTTAGAAGTTGTACAAGTTCTTTCACCTTTCTTGAGGATCTTCAGAGCAGTATACGATTTATTTCATTGATCATTCATAAGATCTCTGAAGATCCTCAAGAAAGGTGAAAGAACTTGT
>CAXKVY010001731.1:0-28863 GCA_964058915.1 Tetropium fuscum
AAAATCTAGTTCACGCACATTTCGGCCTTTCCAGCCACATAACAATATTTATCCGTCATTCCGTCATTTTATTCCGTCATTTTATTGCAAATGTAAAACAGAGTTACAAGAAATCTGTTTATTTTATCAAATTTAGTATATAGTCGAGGAAATAGAGCACCAAAAACTGTTTAACTTGGTAAGATAGTTAACCTCCAATGTCTCCATCAAGGTCTTCGAAATCAAAAATACGTTTTAATTAAAAACATATTTTATTTCCATTATATTATGAAGTACAATAGGTAATTCAAATATAGTGGATGCCTAGATATAAAAATATCATAATTTTAACATACACAATGTATATTAAGAACAAAATATAATTGTCTAATCAATGAAGGGGAAAATAAAATAATGTAAATAGAGTTAGATCCAAATATATTTTTATTATCATGTTAGTTATACCTTCAGAATAATTCAGCCAACGTAAGTCTTTTATGCTCTTTTTTAAACATATGTTTTTAGCCAGCCCCGGTACTATTTCATTTTCTATTTCTCATTCATAAGAAAGTAAATATTTTGGCCCAAAAACTGGTTCCTGTAGGTTTTTGGGGTAGCTTATTACGAATCTGTGGTCAGTTTTCCGAAAAATTAACGAAAATTTTTGGAAAAGATGGATCGTATTTCGACCCTTTCACAATTTAGATATGAATTCAAATTCTATCTGTTTTTTTAATATGTCGATTGCGAGCTTTAACATAAATCAGTGAGTCTTGAAAAAGACCTGGGAAATTGTGGAACATGAACATATAAAGAATTTTTTTTATTGTTTTGAATATCTTATTCATCATCACTGACAAAAAAAATCTCAAAAACGATATATTGCACGGTCATGTAATAACAATTTTTCACAGTTTTCCAAGAATTAAATTCCAAGAAATTTCCCAAGGCTTTTTCAAGATTTTCACTTATTTATGTTAAAATTCGTAATCGGCGTATTGTGGAAAAGTGAAAATAATATTAGTGTTCTTACATATCGAAAAATCAACCGTTTCAGAAATACAAGGAGTAATGGAAATTTTGTAATTTTTTGTCTCCTAAGTGAAATAGTATATTGAAATTTGGCGGTACATTTATCTTACTAACTATCGTATCTATTATTAAGTTAATTTACCTGACTCAAGCAGTGACGTAACCATGGGTAAAGAGGTACGCTAATAACGTAATATATATTGGGAAAATATTTGTGTGCAAAATATTGACCTGGAAAATAATTCCATAATAATTTTATTACACTAAAATTTCCGTAATACGGATAGTAAACTTGAGCTAACTACATTTATTGAGAATAAGCATCTTTAATTAAGCTTTAATTTAAGCTTTTATTACTACATCTTTACCACCTACTCTTTTATTAATATCATCGACCATGTCCTACGGAATTATCCTTAATCTCAATAATCTGCTGGAAAAACTAACAGATGACAATTGAAGGCCTGGGAATAAAAGGGGACTGACATTTTTTTATATACGGAATTAACTACAGGTTTAGGGACCAAAAGTATAAATTTATTTGGTATTACATAGTTCTCAGTGATTTATTATATAGTACGCCATATGTTGAAGATATGAATAAAACTCCTTAAAAAAGTATACAAATCTTTAAGTGACAAGAGGACCAAGTGATCATTTTTTAAGGGTATTTTAAAGGCTATGGCAATGGAAGAAAATAGTGACTCTGAAGGTAAGTGTTTGCTACACTACTTTCACAAGTCTGGATTCATTTTTTAGACAAAATACATTGATTCTCGGTCAGGTTCGGTTGGTTTTAATGGCGGATTAGAATAAAATTCGATCGAAGGTTCACCTCACACTGTTGCCAATTAATTTTTTTTGTCTGTAATCTTCATGTGAAATATTTGGAATCAAATATCCCAATACGAACACACATGGTTGGAAGATTAATAAACAGGAAGTTTTGCGCAATTCTGGTAAGGAATACATAGGCTATAAAAACAAAGTGCACGCTAAGCTAAACACTTGAGAGAGAGTATAATCATAACTGCAGTAAAAATGCAGCAAAACCTTATCAGTAGAAGATAGAGCACATATATTACAGAGCTTTTCCCCTGAAGGGGAATCCACGTTAAAAAAAAGTACACTACCTCACAGGTGGCGTGGAAACGTATGGAGCACTTTTTGTTTTAACAATTTTTCCGAATTTCTTGAAATAAACTAAAATAAACTAGGGATTTATAGTGGTGTGTTAAATTTGTCCAGAAGTTTATCTGATTGTGAGTAGCATAATACAGAAACCTTGCCATATAAAGCTAATTCAAATTACTTACGCAATATATTTAAACCATACAAAGAACACTGCCATGTTGGAACCGCATTAATGAATATTCAGGACAATACACTAAAGAAAGCATATTGGATAGCAATCTCAAAATGAGTTACTTTAGAAACTACGCAATTTATTGTTTCTCTAAGAATAAATAAAACAATAACTGCAAAATAGATATCCAAGCATTCTTTGAAAATTAGACAATAATATTATTAACAATAATAATAATAGTGATTTATTTGCCCAATAGAAACTATCAATTACGGGTCAAAATTTAATAAAATAAAATAATTATTAAATAAAATACAAAGCAATGCAAAAAGAAATAAAAGTAAATATTCATATACAGGGTGGGCAACTAAGAAGAGTGGCCGGCCATATCTCAGAAAGAACAGCTTTCTTCAGTTGAATACTTTAGTAATATTATAGTAAAGTAAATTGTTGCCGTTGTTGTCTGTCGTTGAAATTAAATACATTATTTATATAAATTTACACAAAAAAATTAAATTTATTTACAAAAAATTAAAAATAATTCACGTTAAAAAATTCTGGATCAGAAAAGTAATTATTTTGGTATTTCTCAATTTTAAGCGATTTCGTGAAAATTAAACCATCAATATACATATGGCCTAGTTTAGTGTAAATATTTCAACGGTTAAAATGAGTCTAGAATTTCTAGTCTCGAGTCTTGAGTCTCCAGAGGATAGAATATCTAAATCGACTAAAACGCCAAGTTTTCCGTGGAAGATTTTGCTTTTTTTTTGGAAAATGTAAATATCTCTGACTCTACTTATTTTCCAGATTCAAAAAACCGTGCTTATTCAGTGCAGAAAATGTATATTTTCACAAAATTTTATGTTAATTGATTTATTTTTTTGAAAGAAAATATAAAAAACCGGAAAATCGGTTTTCGCCATTTTCTCATAAAATATGGTTTATTAAAAAATGCAGTAGGTATGTAAATTTTATATTCCTTTTATTATCTAAAACTTTTGTGTGACATGTTTTCCGCTAGGTGGTGACGTTTCGCTGAAAATCGCAAAAAACCCATCCACCACGGAACAGCACCCCCATTTCACGATTTCCCTTTATCTCGTGTTTAATTTTTGGTTGTTCTTCTTAATTATAACCTTAACTAAATCCTAGGGCTGGTCCTTACATGTTAATATTTTTTTAGCATTCAAAATTCGCTTTGGCGCCAACCTAGTTCGCTACCAAGGCAATATTTGAATTTCAACCTCACAGACAAGCAATCAGTGCTTGTCTGTGTTACATTAATGTAACTAAAATCGTATTTAGCAACAAGTCTTTAAGTAATAATAGAAAATAACAAATTTTAAAGTTAACAAAATGTCACCATAGTTGGACCCTTATCTAAGGTAAGACAATATACAAGGATCGACAGTAACAAATCTACTTTGTGTTACAGAATTTATTTCATCAGCCATTGATGAGGAGTTCCAAACTGACATTGTATATACTGATTTCTACAAACCCTACAAAGCCTGCGATAGGGTTAATCATGGTATACTGTTTAAAAAAAATAGGTTCTTTCGGTTTCTCCTCTTCCTTCATCCTTCTTCTTAAGTCATACATGTGAAACAGAGTTCAGTGTGTTGTATCGTGGTTATAGATCTAGCGAGGTATTGGCAACATCTGGTGTTCCACAAGGCTCAATTCTAGGTTCTCTTTTATTTACCCTATTTATCAATGACACAACAATAATTATATGGTCTCCTAATTATTTTACTTATATTGACAACCTTGAGAAAACTCAGCAGTTTTCTTAAAATTTCGGCCATTCGTTCAGACGGTGTATAACCACCTATTGGTTTTTCTTTTCTTACTAATCCTAAAGCAAAGGTGCTTTTATATTTCCTTATATTTTGTGTTGGTTATGTTAATTATTTTCATTGTGTTGTTATATTATTGTAAACTTATTTTTTTTTCTCATTCTGTTCCCATTTTTGTACCCATTTCCCATTCTGTTGAATGATGTACTTTAATAATAATATTTTAATGATATATTTAAGTTAGATAAAAAAAATTGTTTGCAAATTAAGCGTTGCGGTACGATTTTACTCGGGGTGCTTATGTGTTCCCAAATAAAGTAAAATACTATAGTTGCAATGTCATAGGCATACTGTTTGCGTGAGTGTTAAAAAAATAATTATCCGCGTTTCTAAGCAGGCTACCATGAAAAAGAATACATAATGTGCTAGGATAATATATGGAGATAATACATGAAGAAAATATATGAGGAACTCGGGATGATTATTTAATTTATCATTTATTATCATCAGAATATGCATATCATAATACCCTACAAAAGGCATACTGGGTAAAATCTCGTCTGAAAATCTCTCATTGCCCTCCGGTCTATTAGTCATCATTGTAATAATAGTCCAGTCACTATGTACTTTTTTTCCTGCAAAAGTACTGACCTGCAAAAAAACTTGTACTTGTAAAAATTTGTACGTATATATGGCATATTTATTATCCGAAATTTTCAACCCTCTTTGAGTTGAGCACAAACTACCCTAGGCGTTTAAAAGGGTGAAATTGCACTAACGTGGAAACGTAGCTTAAACCGTTCGTCTGACAAAAAGTTGTTATTAATAAAAGTAGTAGAGTGCTTCTACCGAAAACTCCGCGAACGCACTAGGATTCATAGTTATTGAATGGCATTCCCGAGTAGAGAGGTACTTTTTCGCTGAAGGTTACGCGGAACCAGTAATTGAGGTTTCCAACGGTGTCATGTTCGAGGTCCTAGCGTAAAAATTAATGAAATTATGACCGCCAAAATATCACATATTCTCAAAAATTTTAGTAAAAAGTACCCTGTTGCCGCATATGCTATAACTTCTGTCCAAGGCACAATATTCGAAGTTTCTTTCGTGTTTAGATATTCCTTTACAAAACTGCCCGTTTGTTTGTTTTATTTTGACTTCTTACTCTTTGACTGCGAGCCGAAAAGGTGCCGCACTGACTTTTTCGCTGCTTTGTCATTAAAATTCAGAGCTAAAAAAATATATTTTTTTTAATAATGCACAATTGTAGGGAGCGGTATCTTTTAATGAAAAAACAGCGAGAAACTCGACGCGGCCCCTTTCTGGCTCCCAACCAAACAGTATTAGGTAAAAAACAACCAAAGTTTAAATCGGCAGATAAGTACATGAATCAGTGGTCCATCGTGCTGCGAAAGGAACTTCGAAAATTGTGCTTTGGGCAGAAGTTATGTCACATGCGGCAAGGGGGCAAATTTTAATACAAGTTTTCAATAGATTCGATATTACGGCTGTCATATTTTATTAATTCTGACGCTAGGACTTCGAATAAAACACCGTTAGGAAGCTCAATTACTCAGGAACATGATACATTAAAATCCCAATCGCTAAATAATCGCAATCAGAGCAGTGGTTGAGCCTAAGGCCTAAGGCAATATTCGAACGCCATAAAAAGTGGGTCCGGGTAATTAAAGGTAAAATTTCGGTAGAAAAACTCAAAATATACTTTCATTAACTTTTTTTGTCAGACTGACGGTTTAAGGTACGTTTTCATGCTAGTGCAGTTTCAGTCCTTTGAACGCCTGGGGTAGTTTAGGCTCCACTCGGCGAGGGTCACAAATTTAGGACAATAAATCTGCCTTATAGAGGTACATATATCTGAAGTTTTTTTGCCGGTCAGACCTTTTGCATGAAATGGTATTTTAAATACATATGATTGGACTGTATATTGTGTTTCATTTCTTTATTCTATTAAGGAATTTTAATGTAGTATTGTGATTTGTTCATTTTGCGTACAAATTCCTATTATTTGTGTTCTAATGCCTGAAAAAGATTTTATTATTATTGCCATCGTAATTTGTCTATAGTTTTCCGGAAAATCAGTAAACCCCGATTACTATACATAATTACTGACCTTCTGGAAATCACTTTTTCGTATTAATTGTTCCGGATATCTCTATAACAACACACGAACACGTATAAAATGGATATTACTACATATAGATGCCAGAAAGTGATCGATATATTACATTGTTTGTCTAATAACAATTGCGTAGACTTCAGATAACAACTCAATTACGTACCCAGTCTGTACAACGATGAATTTGCGGCCAGCATTCTGTGCAGAAGAAAACTTCTTGACTTCGAATACTTCGTAGAACTTCGTTTTTAATTATGGTTTTAAACACACGTAAGTTCAAATATCATATTTAATTCACAAAAAAATCGCTAAAATTATGCAGGTTCGCAAACTCATTAACAAAAAAAACTAAAAATCATTTATTTAGTAAGCTACATTTAAACCGTTATTTGTATTGAGAACTTGAAAGGAAATTTTACGTCCATGTTTGTGGGGCACATGAATATCGGGCTTTTCAGACCATCCCGCGTAACTAGCTCGAGGGCTTTCCCGCAGTACACTGAAATATCGCAGGATGTATGGTAACTGTTACAGGATAACTCGCGCATGTCTAGTATAATCAGGAAACGTGTACTGCAGAATCATTCCGAATAACTGACGAAGGTGGCCCAAAGCCACCCTTTGAAGTTTTTTCAGTGAAGCGGTTTTATATACGAAATACATAGGCCTTTAATGTATATTCGATATTCGCGCGTTCGATTTCTTTGCTTAGCACACACGTGACAAGTCCCTTTGGTCGAGCTGTTACTGCATTTACAGATTTGGAGTGTTATGTATTTGTGAATAAATTTCATAGTGATTTGAAAGACGAATTAATTTTCGAACAAAAATACAGGTGTTACGTTTCACAAAAAGTGTACTTTTTCACTTCCTGTAAACTAAAAATCGAAAACTAAAAATCGAAAACTAAAAATATTCCATAGTAGAATGAACCTTTGTTTATATTTAGACAAGGTTTCAAACGATTTTGTTAATGACAAGTGGAATTATTGAGAAATTAAAAAAAATACAGTTTTGCATATATATATATATATATATATATATATATATATATATATATATATATATATATATATATATATATATATATATATATATATATATATATATATATATATATATATATATATATATATATATATATATATAATGAATAGTTCGTATGTAGTCAGCTTATTAAAATTTAATCAGCATTTTAAAGTATTAAAAAAAATTAACTCATGAGATACTATTAATAACTATTGTGTTTAACTTTATTTTCTAACCATTATGGCTTTTGATGTAAGGTTGTGGACCATAAAAAAACTGCAAAAAAAAGAGGGAAAAAAAACATTTTAAAAATTATTCACAGGCACTCGGAGTAGTTTCCACAAACACCAAAACACAAAAACAACCAAGTTGGCATCATCCGGAGACGATTGAAACTAATCTTAAACTACAAAATCTATTTATACTATTTTCATGGTGACGTCACTAATGATATCACCGTGAAATTTACGCGTGTCTAATCACGCTTCAATCATCGGTTGCTAAGCAACGCGTAAAGCGGGCTATACGGTATAGGTCCCTTGTCGCTATTCATACTACTTTTACATTTTACAATTTCTATGCTCTCAAATGCATCCAACTGTCTATTATTGGTCACATTTCTAACTAATCTTAAATTACTAATATCTATTCTATGATTGTTGTCAAAAGCATGTTGTGCAACACTAGACTTACCTGTTCTTCCATATTTTAGATGAGTCATATGCTCTTTAAATCTGGTGTTAATTGATCGTCTCGTTTGTCCAACATATTTTCGATCACAATCATTACAACTAATTTCGTAAATCCCAATTATAATTTTATCCTTTGGATTGTCTAAGAGTTGTTGTAATTTATAACTCGACGAATAAATCGCTGTTATACTCACGTTTTGGAAGACCTTACTCAAACCACGAGTAAACCGGGGTTCGTATGGGATGGATACATATTTTGGAATCTCTATATCCTTTTGAAAGGTCATAGAATTACGAAGTGTGTCCTTAAATTTACGCTTCCTAATTAATTTTTCAACTATATCTCTAGGATAACTCACAGCTATATCTTTAATTAATACTTTTTCTTTTTCAAACCTCTCATTACTGAGAGGTAAACTTAGTAAACGATGGACAAGAAAAATAAAACTTGCCATTTTATGTTATTGATAGCAGTGGTGAGAGTCATCTGATCGTACTGGTATCTTTTCTATATATATTAAATTCTAACCTATTGTCACTATTTTTGATTACTAATACATCTAAAAATGGAAGTTTTCCATTATTTCCTAGTTCATATGTAAACTTTACAGAAGTTAAACGACTATTTAATTTGGAAATGTTTTCTACATCCGCAATATTAGGGTCAAACACGGCAAAAATGTCATCCACATACCTCAGCCAAATCCAAGGAAAATTCTAAACCCGAATTCTTCTTTTGCTTCAGTTTCAAATCGACTCATGAATACATCAGCAATGAAAGGCGATAAACAGTTACCCATTGCGGTTCCTTCATGTTGTTCATAGAACTTGTCATTGAAATGGAAGCAATTTTGTTTCATACAAAGTTTTGTAAGGTTTATATATTCTTCTACGAGTATTACTTCTTTTCTATTGTTGTTTAATTCGAGTAAATCCTCAAGATAGTCCAAGGTCTGTGGAATTGGTACACTAGGAAATAATGAACAAACATCAAAGGAAATCAAAATTTCACCCTCTTGCAATTGAATATTCTTGACCTTGAATACTTGAATACTCCAATATCAATGAAATCATTCGAATTTTTTAACTGAAAAACTAGGCTGTGCAATGGGCAAACTTTCAAATTCCATAGTCAACCATTTTCATAAGTGGTAAGTCGGAGATCCAATAGACGATACTATTGGACGCACCGACTTCCCTGGCTTATGAATTTTTGGTAGACAATACAATCTAGGTACAGTAGGGTTAGATACACGTAACCTATTCTTAACAGGTGGATTAATAAGGTTGTTACATGATTTGAGGACATTTTTTATTTCAGTGGTCATTCTTGGTAAAAGGTTTCTAGTAAGTTCTTTATAAGGACCATTACTAATTAGGTTGTCTACCGGTTCAAACGCGTGTAGACCGAAGTTAAAGTGTTTTGGTGTTTGTGGAAACTACTCCGAGTGTTATAGTTACATTAAAGGTTCCATCCCTATCCAGTATTTTCCACAGGAAAAAATCTTCTGCATCATCAGTGTAATGTCGTATGATTTTATGCCTGAAGAAGGTTACTTCTTCACGCATAAAATCATACGTTCAGAATGACTGAAATCAAATATTGAAGTCTGAATTCAGAGAAAAAACTCTGAATTCAGTGATTAAAGTCTGAATTCAGGGAAAAAAGTCTGAATTGAATTCAGAGGAAAAAGTCTGAAATCGGAGATTAAGGTCTGAATTCAGAGATTAAAGTCTGAATTGTCTGAATCAGTAATATTTATTTGCTAAATTTTGTTGTACATGTAAAAACGTATTGCATGTAAAAACATGATATCATATACCCCACGACATACTCAAAATAACCTAACATGTTTGACCTAAAGCGGGAATAAATATAAACATAACATATATAAATATAAGGAAAATAAGCGGGAATAAATTATTGAATATTTGACGGGCATATACACTGCGTACGGTTTTAATGTCAATAAATGTGAACCAGTTGTAGCAGTTGTGTATGCGCATTTCGCCCGGCAGTTTGCATTTCATTGCTGCCGCGTATTGAAGAATTTGTTTTAAGTGTATTGAAATAAGTACTGTTTATAGTATTTAATATTAAATAGTGCGTTATTTTATGTATTTTATTAGTGTATATATTAATATTTAAATGGCAATGGGGTTTCGTATCAAACTCTGAAAAACTAATGTTGTGGATAAAGTATATAAGCTGAAGATAATACGAATTCAGCAAGGGAACTTTATATTAATACCTATGATCATTTACAACGCCATACTCTAAACAGCAGGATCAACATGTATACGTGATTCCATGCTTAATTTAAAACTTCACAAGTATGCGAGAATTTCCAGTAACGGAACGTGGAGCTCATTTAAACCCAGACGTTCTACATCCCTAATTACTAATCTCTACTGAAAATATAACGTGACGTCGGACGGCAGGGGGTATTAGATTTACGTAAGTGGTTCCTGACGAATTTGTACGAGTGCGTCAGGGTTGTATAAAGGACCGCCGCCTTCGAATATCGTTAAAGCTACCGTACTTAGAGCTCAAAGGGCGATTCTCTAATGTCATTGATAGTTGTTGTTTGAAAATTCTCTGTAATTTTACACCTATCTACTGTAATTTTCTTCCTACGGGCATCACAATACATTGGTATGTAAACAATTTAGCTGTCCGTCTTCAGAAACTTACTTGAGAGTTTCAAAATGAACTACAGCAGTACACAAATCCGCCCGCTGGAGTTTTCCAAGAACAGTTATTAAAATAACTACTATTATGTGCTTTTACAGTTTTGTGGCAGCGGAAAGATATCCAGACAACTAATCAATTGATAATCTCATGGTATGTATGAGTTGCAAAGATATCTAAATGTATATAGTGGAGAATGTTTCAAGAGAAGGAGGAAAGCAAGTATACTTTTGTGAAATGGCTTGAGATACCAAACTAACAACACGTCTTGCACGTTTATTAAAATTCCACTTTTTTGACAACTCATGATATTTAATATTTATGTATCTATGGTAGTCATTGAGGTCTTCCGCTCCGAATTCTTTGAACCAAAGGTTCAACGTAAAATTCGGTGAGTAGTTAGAGGATGGCTCAATGATCAAAAGTGACATATCGCCTATATGTGCTTTTACCCAAGGGTGGAAATGTTTTTACTCAAACTCCGGAAATGGATAGAGGGAGAAATTGTAAGTAAAAAATGTGCTACAGAGTGTTTTCGATCTATCGATACTTTTCGAGTTATTAGCAATTGAAAATATGTTTAAAATGCGTGTTTTGGACGGTTTTTAACGAATGTCGAAAACTTTGCGTTCTCTCAAAAAAATTGTGATGGCCAAAAATGAAGCTTATAAGAAAGCAATGAGGCAGTTTTTTATGAGTGCGCTAGGTCGAAAATAAAGGGAGTTATAGCTCGTTGAAAAACGTTTTTTTTTGCAACAACTTGGTTTGACGTATTCAACGTTAAATAACCGAAAACCTAAAACCTGGCGGAAAACATACATTTTTGGGGAAAACTTATAGAACATTTTTTGTAGTACTTAAAAAGATCATTACAGTGCACTGTTAATTTAATATTGCAGTATAACTGGGCTACTAATAACTGTGCAGTATAACTGGGCTAAAAATGGTTTACTCAAACTTTTGAGAAAAAATGAGCGGGAAAAGCCCAGACATTCCCACCAGAATGGATATTGACCATTATCCCTTTACAAATCACTGTATTTTAGTATTATTCATGTCATCCACACGTTGGGCCGGGTTAGTATGCTCGTTTTTCGAAAAAAATATAATGAAAATGAAAAACGTATTTTTTAAATTTCTTTAAAAAATACCTATTTTCAAAATAACTGAAACTAAAATAGATATGGAAAAAGTGGCACAGTACAAAAATATAGGTTTTTTCTTAACAATAATTTTGGATTTTTATCAGATACAAATGCAGAAATGGTTACACGTAGAACACGTTTTAAATCCAACAAATTGGGGATGGGGACAAAATTCTTTGATTCCTATAAAGATGACATAGCATCCTGGGTCACCCACTGTTATGAAATTAGTTTTCTGCAGTTGAAAAAAAGATTGCGGTAATTCATGTGATTGCAGAAAGCTTGGATTAATATGCAATCTAGCGTGCAAAATTGTGCAGGCTGCAATTGTTCTATTGTAGAAAATTATTTAGAAATCGAGCCATTATCTGCTGAATTTGAATGCACAGAGGAAGAAAACGAAGAAGAGATCTTCAATAACTAAAAATAAAAAATATTCCTAATACTTATTCTTATTCTTAATACTCTTAGTAAAAGTTGTTGATATTTTTTAAACAATAAAATATACAACGTACGTATACGTTTGTGTTCAGCGATCCCAAAAACCCCCGACTAGCAAAACTGGACTCATTTCCATCAATATTTATCAAGTTGTAAATTTTTGATTTATTGTCTCTTCGAGATGCACTTCTAAAATGCATATTTTTATATACAAATATGCATTTTTCAAAAGTAATTGATGAATTTAGTCCACAAAGTATATAGGCGCTCTCACGAATCGAACGCACAAAACCGCATTAAGATCCATCTTACTGTTCAAAAAATCGGATGTTCATGACTTTATTGCCTCGACTATATACTGATATATACAGAAACCTTTTGACCAAATAAATCACTTTATGCTATTATCCAAACTAAGAGTGATGGGTTTTTCTGATGAATTAATTTCACTATTACACTAAGTAGATGATAATTTGTTGAGTATGGATGCTTTAGTTCAAAATTATATATTGCAAAGTTCCACAACGGCCGAATAAAAGGTTTTTTTTTATATTAATATTTTAATGTTTTATTTACTTTTATTTTAATTGTTTTTAATGTACTGACAACAGTTATCGATTCCTCTCATTTATTATTAGCAGATTACCTAAAATTTGTTTATGAGATTAACTCCGTACAAGACTGCATCTCCCTGCAAAACAAACTCACTAAAATTTGCGGATGGTGTCCAGTAATGTTTTTAATATTAAATATTTCTAAATGTAAGGTTATACCTTATAGTAGAAAAGAGACTCCAATTATTTTTGATTATCATATAGATGACAACAATATGCTGGATCGCTGTGTAACTTATAAAGATCTAGGAATTATATTTGACACAAAACTCACTTTCACTAAACATAGGTATTAATGAGATGGTCAAATCACCTCATCATCTCTATTTAAATTATCTCTATTAGGTCTCCTAGTCAGAACTTGGGGGTGGTTTTGTAGATATGAATACAATAAAACTGCCATATGTATCATTTATAAGAAGTAAATTGGAATATGGTTCAATTATCTGGTTTCCCCTATATCAAAACTCAATAACATATAATAACTTAATCGGTGCAATCGGTAGATGTTTCAAATATATGATTTACAAATACAATGGCTTTTATCCTCAACAGATAGGAACGGAGGTACGGATAACAATATATTGTGGAATATGTTTGATTTTAAACCGTTAAAACTTAGAAGAGAATGTACTGCTATAACTTTTCTATATAATTTATACATATATATATATATATATATATATATATATATATATATATATATATATATATATATATATATATATATATATATATGTATATATATATATATATATATATATATATATATATATATATATATATATATATATATATATATATATATATATATATATATATATATATATATATATATATATATATATATATATATATATATATATATATATATATATATATATATATATATATATATATATATATATATATATATATATATATATATATATATATATATATATATATATATATATATATATATATATATAACCCTAAGAAAGAACATGGTTGATATCATAAATTAAGACTTAAAATCCTGAAATACCGAATTCTATTAATACCCCGTTTTAAAATAGGCGGCTGTAGAACCGACGCTGGAGACGCCTGCGCGGCCATAATCGATTCGACAACTGACTCGCAACTAGCTATCATGAAAATGTCAATTTCTTGTCAGAAATATCGCCAAATAGATAAAGAAAATGTCAGATAATAAGTCGACTGAGGGCTGGGTGAGTTTTATTAAAGTGTGCCTTGTGAATTTTGCTTTGGCTTGCTTGATGTGCTACTTTTGTTTAATCACAATTAACCGCTGACTAGATGTAGGTACAAGGGATGCTTCTTGATGTTTTTGTTCTCAGAGCTCGATCAGATGTGACTTCAGTGGAATAATTAGCAGTAGGGTGTAGTGAAAAGATTATTTGTTATGTGTTGGCTTTATTAGCATGTTTAAAAGATTTTATTGATAATTGTTCCAGCAAACGTAAATTCTGTTGGTCTCACTGGATAACCCTACATCTACAAACAGTTCATTTGAAAATATTATAATGCCTATAAAATTTTGTAAATACGCTTGTTTATTAACTATATAGTATACTATAAAATATACTAATCGTAGAAATATTTCGATTAAAAAAATTGCCACAGAATTATTTTGAAACGTACCTATTACTTTGTTACAAAATCATAATGACCATTTTGGTAAGCGTTATTAATTTTATTATTTGCAATTAAGGCAGCAATAGCAAGATGTTTCGGTTGTTTGCTCTGTATAAATATGGATTCAGTATCATCAATTCACCCACACAGTTAATGAAAAACGACAACCATGAAAATATTCCTTAAATATTTATAAAGGTGAGAATTAGTAGCATTAACTTGTATCATCAATACTGCAAACAGTATTAATTATCTAAAAGTCATGTTCATTGTTCAAGTCCTCCTATTAAGAATAATATGTTCATACTTAATGTTTTAATACGTTTATTTATTAAATAAATCTTGTATTGTACAAATGCACGGAGTTATTACATTCGCCATCTGTTAATTATTTCAGGAACTTATCATGTAGCAGAACTAGTTTTTTCAACGGTCAACTGTTAATAAGTAATACACGTGAGTCATATTATTTGTCCACGACCATTTGATAATAACCCAATAATATATTTCCAGTGTTGTATAATGAATCAATTATACCATATAGTTTTGAATTATAACAGCTAGTAATTTTTACACCACACTCTACATTTGATTTATATATGTTGCCATGGAAACGTATACTAACAACATCCCGAATATTTGTACTGAGAATAAAAAGCAAGGTGGCTATATGACCGCCGACTCATGCCAAACGGTAACATTAACCTTTTAAAACTGAATTAATTGTTTGTGACATATAGTGACCCTTCTTCGGATTATAGGAAACCAATGTAGCACTTTTTTAAATAGCGAACGTACTAAATAGAGTAGGGTATGGTGAAGAACTAGCAAATTCTGGTTGCAGTTTCTTTTTGTTTTTTCTCATTCCTCTTGTTGTCACTGGTTATTGCATTTTTAAAACTATTTGATGACGTTCCACTGTCTCGTTGAGATACTATATATTGTCTTCTCTTTTTTTATCTCAAGGTTAAATGCCTTAAATTCAAACTTTCAACTTGGATATTTTAATGATATTTTGTGAATGATCTTTGGACACTTCATGTTTCTTTATGCTCGTTGACAAATTTTTTAAATCAAAATACCCCAGACAAATCCATACATTCTGCCTCAAATTAGACAGAAGCAGACATCCTGGCCAACAAAATAATTTATTTTAAAAAATACTACCATCTGGCAATGTCCGGTTAGGATTCCTATACAAATTGTAGTTTTCCCCTAGACATTGCCAGATAATTCCTCGCCGTCTCTTCGCTGGGATATCTCAAGATACTTATGGCCTGCTACAGCTACTTGTTTCATCCCACAACGTCTTAAATTTCTTAGAGTTTCGCTGCAATTGGTAGTGTACTTGAAGGACCAGGCCCAAGGATTCTCGGGCTGGTTGCCATTTTGACCAGTTTGTCAGCTTCTTTATTGCCGTTGCATTGTGAGTGTCCTTTTACCCAACATAGGCAGATGTTACTCCTCTATATTTTATAGTCTTTCAGGGCTAGTAGTGACTGTCCACTATCTGTGCAGATTCTGATTGTCTTGTCCGTTATTTATCTGTGAGCAATCTCTTGTGCTGCTATAGGTATACCTACGAGTTCTGTTTGTACTACACTGGCATTTTTATCCATATTCCTGTTACATCGGAGTCGCAGATTTCTGGAATATATACCACAGCCTGCTCCTTCCTCTTTCTTTGATCCGTCCGTGAAGATATAGTGAAGACAAGCCGAGGCGGGATATCGTTTTGACAGCCTCAGTCCACAGGCGGTTTCTGGTTTGACCACAGCTTGCGTTTGGTAGTATGCCAACGGATTTGAGGCGAGTCATGGTAGTTAAAGTCACTTCTTCTAGATGTAGATCTAGCGGTGGAAGACACAGCATTACCTCCATTGCTCTCGTTGGTGTTGTTCGCATAGCTTCGGTTATGCTCAGACAGGCAACTCTTTGTACCTCGCATACCTTGAATTTTGCTGTTATTTGTTGACTCTTGGGCCACCAAACAACAGCTCCGTAGGCCATCATTGGTCTTATGATAGCAGTGTATATCCACAGGACTACCCTGGGTTTCATTCCTCAGGTTTTCCCTGCGGTTCTGCGACACTGCTCTTATGATATGTAGGCCTTATTTATTTTTCTTTCGAGGTGAAGATTCCCGTTATGCTAATACGAGGGGATGCTTTGGAAGTGGAATAGTCCATGCTCCCTACTTTTGGTATGAACAATACTTTTGCTTCTCTCCATGTCTTTGGGATGTAGAGGTGTGCTAAGTACATCCTAAATATCCCAACCAATTGCGGCAGTAGTTTATCCAGGCCCCACTGAAATAGTGCAGGATATATGCCGTCAGTGTTCGGCGATTTAAATGGGGAGAAGCTCTGTATTGCCCACTTGATTCTCTCTTCATTTACTATTTGGTTGGCAGTACAATTTGTTGGTTGAGTGTCGACTTCATTTGGTCATACCCTTCGATCTGTTGTGACAGACTCAGGGAAGTGAGTTTGCATGAGCATCATAGTTTTTGTCTTTAGCGAGAATTTTACATAGCCTGACAGCCTGTGAGTAGTCTTCAATTTCCTCACAGTAGGCTCTCCACGCTTCTCCTTGCTTTTGTCTGTCTGAGTTTTTTAAACTCCCTCAGGTGGGTCTTGTATTGGTCCCAGTCTGATTCAAGCTTTGTCCGTTTGGCTACCATAAAATACTACCATATAACCACTTGTGATTCTCATACCAACAAATATTAACATGTGAAAATGACTGATCATGTTTCTCATCCGCTTACAAAATATTTATTTTTGGTAAAGGCCGGCCTATCGAAATAATTTCTGCATTCAGCGATATTGCGAGGAGAAAATGGTGTTTCTTCTAGTATACTAGACGAAATGATGTGGTACATCCATGGCTAACGACATTTCTAAATATCTCTCCATAATCCGTATAAAGAAATAAATTAGATTTCAACATATATACCTTTATTTTGAAATTAATTTTAGATAATTATTTCTTAAATTCCTGACCTGCGCTGCTGCACTTTGCCTTGCCTTGCTTGCCTGTTTCCGTTATCTATTAAAACCAAACACCCGTGAATATTTAAATATTATTTACCAAACACTCACTATTAATGTTACTAGAGCTACTACATGTAGCCAGCAGCCTCAGAAAAACTCATTTTTCTTCAACGTAATCCGTAATCGCGTAAAAACTAAAGAGAAAATAAGTCGCAAACTTTTCGACTTCCGCAGAAATCGAACTAATAAAAATAGATAATAGGTCGGCCAGGGCGACGCGGGCTTAAAAGCCCGCCAAACGTCGCTATATAAAAACCACAGACGAATAAATAAAATATACAGACAAGACAGTAAGACGAAGAACTCAATTATAGAGAGAGATCAACATAATGAAATATACTACCTGCCCGGTAATCTCCGGGAGTGAAAACCAGGGCTCTAGTATTTAATCGGTAACCTCTATTCACTTCTTGTATGTCATCCCATGTTGTTTTATTTTTGTGATCTTATATTGGAATAGGTACACAGGATTAGTATACTGTGATAGGTATGGTATTTTTCTGAAATTACTTTGAAGAACAATTTATATACTTCAACGAATCATAAGCAATAAAAACCTAGTCCATGATGGTGGAATATATACTGCTTTTATAAAGACTGTATAAACAGGTATTATAAAAAAAATATAATTTTATTGTTCTATTGTTCTCTTAATACATAGTTTATTATTTTCAGCTTTTTTTATAATATCCATATAAAAATTAAAAATATGGGGACTAGTATTAAGATTTATATCTTACAACATGTATTATATATATATATATATATATATATATATATATATATATATATATATATATATATATATATATATATATATATATATATATATATATATATATATATATATATATATATATATATATATATATATATATATATATATATATATAATAAATGGACCCAATTATTGAGAAAATATATAAAAAAATATAGGTACAAAACATTTAGTACCTTTTGAGATTTTAAAAATATTTCTTTGTTATTATTTCATTCATTACTTTATATTTTTTCTATTTTTTTTAAGTCAACGACTAATAATCGATATATCTAATACAAAACCATAAACATAATATAACAGCAACAAAAGTGATTGAATTTTTACCGTTGAAGTTTATATGTTGATAATTTATTTAGTCTTAGTTTTGATTTAAATACTAGGTGGTGAAAATAATTTCCTTCTGCTGCTTATATCCGATTTAAAGGGTCACCAAGCCATGGCGGCTAATACCAAAGGATTTTTCTCATGTCAGGTCTGTATTTTTTCTTCTGTGATAAAATATACGTTCGGTCGGCTGACGAACGTTTGCATGGAGCTCTTATGTGAACGGGGTCGGCCGCTTAGATTAGGGCCTATTAAGACGACTGAGTGCTTTCTGTGACAATTTATTATAAAAATAATATGCTTTTCGCAGGCATTATTATACGTCAATATATTTATACTGAATGATTTAGAATATATCTAGACATTTGATTTTTTATTTTTTTTAGCTGAGAAAATGGTGCTGCCGCAGTCGAAGTTGCGTTTCCTGACATGAAACGACAAGTTGACTAGTAGACATATCGAATTTTTTATACAATCGATTTGTATCATAGTAGTTTAGTGGCCATTTTGGTATAGACGTTGTATTGATCAGCTGCATAATTCAAATATGGGAAGTACCTCGTCTAAATTTAAGAAATACTTGCAACATGGAGACGAGTTCGCCGCGATGCAAATCTATCAGAGTTCACCGGAATTAAGGAAAAATCTTGATCCCAATTTAAGTTACGGCGAGAATCATAATCACAACACAGCTCTACATTATGCAGCCAAGCATGGTGAGTGAACATAACTCTTTTCCTTATACTGCTATACTCGCGATTTCTAAATTTAATAATAAATTACATAATTCAATACTGAGCCAGCAATATCATTTCAGCCTCGGCAACAGTCGACGTATAACCGTTGTCGTTGCTCGGTTACCAGAATTTTTTACGTTTATTTCATTTTGATAGTCGTTTTTATCCAATATACCACATTACGTTGAAAATACAATGGCATCATATAGGACGAGTCAGTTTCTCCACATTACAAACGTATATGAAAGTAGTACAGTACCAGTTAAATATAGTGTAAAAAAATACGATTTAATACATCAAGTAGATATATGAATACAAATAGTAAATAAATAAAATGGTAGCAAGACAAATGTACATAATAATATACAAATATGCACATTTACAGTAAAACAGAACTGTACACGCTAACATGATTAAAATGAGATTAGCAACAAGAAATATAAAATTAATATATGAAATATTCGCTAATACTATAGCAAAGTTTATCTAAGAAAAACTTTTGTTACTATGGCGTTTATTTGACATAAATATTGTCGCTGGAATAAACTGTTGTCTCATTTGACATTTGACATTTGACGTAGATATTGTCATATATAATACAACAAGTGCTCTGGGTCATGCCGACAATATTTGTCATTCTGAATACGAGTTGCTGCTGTGACGAAAATAATGACGAGCGCGAAGCGCGTGTAATTATTTTCCAAAAACAGCAGCAACGAGTAATTAATGAATGAATAACAAATATTGAAGCTAAACTGAGAGCACTAGTTGTATTCTGAGGACAATTCCATGAAACAAGAATGTTCATTTAGAAAGAAAATCAAATAATATATAACTAAATGCCAGTGTGTTGATAATTTATTGGACAATTTAATTTCTTGTACTTAGCAGCCAGCGTGGCCCTTTGTTTCCGCATTTCACAAAGTTATGCATTAACATAATTTTAAAACAACTTTTTTTAATTATTTCTCTTATGAGTTATTTGAGAAATAATAACAGTTAGTAAAATAGTAGCTTTATTTTAAAGTAACAAACATTATACCTAAATGTGCGCGTGGTACTTACACTCCTTCTTAGGAGTGTAAGTTAAGTAAACAAACCAAGCCCGGCCCTGGCTCGGTTTCATAATCCGATGCAATAAACCGATATCTTGAGCAATCGGCGTATCCATACAAAGAGAAGTCACATTTTATACGAATATGAATTATTTCTAACGGGTACTATAACATATTTTTTTCTTGTCGACTATGCTTTTTGTATAATACAGAAAGTCTGATTTACACTGCTGAATGACACATCAGAGAAACAAATTTTATGAAACTATAAAATACAGGCACAAGAAAAAGTTTGACAAAAAAAAACAAGTATTTGTTAGTGCCGTGTATAATAATAGGAAGAATAGTGTATAATAATAAGAATAGAAATAAATTTTTCATGAAACGCTAAAAAATCCATATGAATCCATACATTTTTGATGTTGTAATTCTTAGAATATTCCCAGGTTAAAACTTCTTGAAACCTCAAAGAGAAAACTAAGTTCCCGTTGCATAATATAAAACCAGAATATACATGACAGTGAACTAACTGTATGTAGGCTGTAAATAATTCATTAATACACTTGTATATGCTTCGGAAACAACCGGTATTGTTTGTAACATCGAAATATGAGACATAAAAATTTTTCCAAGGATACCCACAATGGCCGCAATGGAAGATCGGGGAAGTATAACTTTTCTTACAGCAAGCTAAAATCGTCACTATAAAGGCGCTTTCATTAAACAAATTGTTGTTTTGATAGAATACTAATAACTAATCAATTTTAACACAAAACCTATTAAAATAATACACTAAATTAAAGAATAACTGTATTAATTCTATTTCAAGAATTATTATTGACACCACTTAACTACTACAAAAAACGTTCGATATTAGACAATTCAGGCATCCAAATGAATGCCAATGATGCCGATGTGACCCGGCAGAGGAACGTGTAAAATGGATCCGTAATATTTGAATAGGAAACATTCTTATTCTGCATCACATACACCATCCAATTGTTTTATGATATGACGAAAGGTATGTAGTGTGATCAATATTTTGTTGTACTACATGATAATGTCATAATGTGATAGGCGATGTATATAAAATCATTTGTTCTTCCTTAAATTCCTGGAAATCGGTTATACTTGACAACGCTGTTAAAAATGTGAAGAGATCGATATAATGAGGGTTTTATGCTCTAGTTTTTATGTTTCATATTTCGATGTAACAAACTATACGCTTCTCACCTTTACAAAACTATGGAAATATTAAACTCAAAAATATTTATCCCTTGTTCTAAGCCGCCCTATCCATATGTGGGGATGACCTAAATTCATATCCATTGACCCAAATATACCAGTTTTGCATTTCCAATCTGCCATAAACAACAGAGAGATAAATCTGCCGGTGTTGTTTTATTTTCAGGTATGAAGCACTTACTCCGTACTTTTCTAAATGACTTGGGTGGAAATCCGAATAAAAAAAATGGCCTAAACGAGACCGTTCTACATTGCGCCTGTCAATTGAACCAAACAAAGAGTTTTAGCGCCCAGGAGAGAAGGGCAGCTTGCGTACAATTATTGCTGTATTGGAAGGGAGTATCGCTTAATAATGGAGGTAGAGAAAGGGTGGACCTCTCTGCCCAGGATAAGGTAACGATAGAATGATATCTATTAATCTCATTACACGTTATACAACCTGTGGGGACTATTGCTAACTTTCTTATTAGAGCCACAAATTTGTTTTACTCACAATCGGTTAGTAATTTATGGATTTCTAACCTTTGAAGTAATCAGGAAGCGACTTATTACTTACTTTACTTTCCCAGCTAGCCGGGAAAGTACTTTCCCGGCTAGCATCTGTCACTTTTCTTACCTGGAAATGTCAATGTCATTTTTGATTAAAAGATGGTTTAGAAAGAATAGAATCCACTCAACATTTATTTAATTCAGAAACAACAACAACAATAACAAAAAGAAAACTATTTGGAATTATAAATATTAATAGTTACATTGGAATTATGATTACTATTAACGGTTAAAGTAAGACCGTGTTGCTCAAAATTATGAGTTTCAGAAATAGATGAAGACGCCGACGTTTCTGGATTTTCTACATGAGACAACATATTAGCAATTTTTATTTGTCCATGTAATGAATTCTCCACATATCCCTCTGCTACGGTGTTGGATTTCCAACCCCCCAACTTTTTCAACTGTAGGATGTCTCCACCTGTATTTGCTAATAATGTTGCTGAAGTACGTCTAAAACAATGTCCTGTAAACCTGTTAACATTTTCCAGCTTTAAATAAGTTGCTATTTTTTTGGGAAAACTTCCTATAGCATTATGCCCAAAAGGCTGTCGTGTGATTTTACCAAATCTTATTTGTAAAAAAAATCTATCAGAGTCAATGTTATTACGAAGGTCACAGTATTGCTTTATTATATTTATCCATTCCGATTTTGTAATTACAAATGTACGGGAAGAGTAGGTTTTTGTGACAGGAATCACTATTATAATTCGATTTTCTAAAATATCCAGGTCACTTATTTTCATTTTTAAAAGTTCATCGCACCTACAGGCTCCGGAAATGCCAATAATTAAAGCAACCTAAAAAAATTTAATATAACATATATTTAATATGCACTAAATAAATTAAAATTACCTTTTGAGGAAGATATTCTATCGGGGCATTGTTTAAAAATGTATCGATGTCTGCTTCAGAAAAAACACTTGACTTTTTAGCTTGATATCCCACATTCTTCCTTTTCAAAAATGCCTTCAATTTTGCGTAATTACTAATATCAACATTATGCCTAAAGTTTAATACTGCTCGCAACATCGAATATCTTGACCATAATGTGGAGGCTTTACTTTGTTTGCTTATTTCACAAAAATAAGCAAGAAGTACCGTCTCAGAGGTATGCTGCACACCTTTAGCCACGCACCATTTACTGTATAGTTCATAGGTGTTTTCATACCTCTCCCTGCTTTTTTCAGGAATTATTCCTTCAGTAGCTCTCTCTGCAGCTACCCGCACTTCTGGTGGCGTACATTCAAATTCACTATCAGACATTTTTGTAAAATAAACACAATTTGATTATATGTACAATTAATGGCGTCGTGTATTGCCTAAATGTCAGATTCAACAAACTTGTTTTGTTACCTAGCAACGATCTCACAGGTTACTTAAAATAATTCATCTTATCACATAATGAAAATGGATATAGATATTTGAAACGAAATTATTATTGGTAGATTGTGAGTATTAGAAATCCATAAACTACTAACCGATTGTGAGTAAAATAGTATACAAACCTCGCGGGAATTCATTCTAGCCTCGCGTCTGTAGTTTACCTCGGTGCTTCGCACCTCGGTAAACTACCTTGCCGCTCGGCTGAAATAGAGTACTTTCCCGCTCGGTATGTAATGTACTATTATTGACGTTAATCGTTGTGGTTTCTTAGTAGGCTGATTATTTTATTGTCACCAACAAAAATTGACAAATTTTGCATCGTTCACAAGTATCTTAAGCGTATTGAAAATACCAGATGCAACTATAATGCTCTTGGAGTTCAATTTTAATTACTTGTGGTTAGGATTAGCGATTAGTGATAAAATAAAAAAAACCAAAATTTTTAACAAATGTAAGTAATAATACCAACATATTAATTTGTGACCAATGAGGTTTTGAGTTTTTCTACCGAAAATATATATCTAGGATTTATAGTTTTTGACTGGCAGGCCGGAGAAGAGAAATTTTTTGCTCAAGGTTACGCGGACCAAGTTTTAGCCGCGCTCGAACATTCTGAGCATATCAGGCTGAAGTATCATGTTAGTAATTGAGCTTTCCAACTGTGTTTCTTTCGAAGTCATAACGTCAAAATTAAAGAAATTATGACGGCCGTAATATTGCATATATTGTAAAATTGTACTAAAATTTACCCCTTCGCCGCATGTACTATGTACAATGTACTATGTACACATGTACTTATGTCCAAAGCATAATATTCGAAGTTCTTTTCGTGGTCTGATAGACCTATCATTAAGTGTCCATTTGATGTTTTTTTTTAAATTAATACTATGTCATTGGGAGACGGCAAGGTGCCGTGACGACATTTTCGCTGATTTGTTATTAAAATTTAGCGCTTCCTAAAATTACGTTATATTAAAAAATAAAATTTGAGATATGACGACACCCCTAAAAGACAATTTGCCTAAAAACGCAGGTGTTTAGCTATTTAGCGTTTTTCTAAAAAATCTTTTTTTTTTAATAAAGCGCAATTAATATTTGCTAACGCTAAATATTTGCTAATGTATCTCAACAATACATTGCTAATTCATCTCATCAATACGTTACCAATTTGTGCTTTCGAGTTAAGGATTAATTAGAAAGTTAAGTTATAATATTTTTAGGAGGGAAATACTGCTTTGCACTGGGCCTCGCAGACGGGACTCAAAAGGTGTGTGGAACTATTATTAGGGCATGGAGCTCCTCTCTTTGTCGAGAATAATGATAAGCAAACACCATGCGATTTAGCAATGAGAGGCTCTCATCACGACATAGCAAGGTTATTGGAGAGCAGGATGGTTTTTGTAAGTTATTTATGTTTTAAGTATATAATATCTGGGTAATAATTAGGTAACTGAATAGTAATAAATGCTTTGGGCTATGATAAAGTTAATATAACAATGATTAAATATTGTTGCCCATGCATCATACCTTTTGTCACTCACATAACCAACTCCTGTATTTTGGAAAATGATCAGCCAGCCTACTCAATTTAAACATTTAAAAACATTTATCTTGGTGTACCGTAGGGATCCATTTTGGGCCCTTTACTTTTTTCCTATACAAGTCAATTACACTGCAAGTTAAATACATACAAAGTACACTACTTACGCGGATGATACTCAAGTTTCCAAATGGTTTGTTCCAGAAAATATTGTAGAGATTATTGATGATATAAATTCTGATATTAATAAGTTGGTAACTTCATCTAATAAGCATGGTTTATATATAAACCCAAGTAAATCTGTGATCCTATTTGCTAGATCTGCATTACGTGATCAATACTTGATTGACATAAAAATTGAGGGTACATAATTACCTTTTGTCACAGAAACAAGAAACTTAGGGCTCGTTATAGACACAGATTTAAGATTCAAAAAACAGCACCAATTGTATAAAATTTGTAATTTTTTGTAATTTAAAAAATATTCATGCCTGTGAAAATATATTAAATATCTCTTGTCGATGATTTTTCATTTTGTGATGAAGTTTATGGGCCTTATCTTGATCTCGTTACGTCAACGTCGTTACGTTTGGGATTTTGTATAATTTTGCTGTACTAAAACTACAAACGACGTAGAAGGCCCATGTCTGTAATTGTTTTAAATTCCGTCTTTATTCCCTGAATTCAGATTTTAAACTGTAATTCAGGCTTTAAACTCTGATTCAGAGTTTAAAACCTGAATTCGGATTTTAAAATCTAAATAATTCAGGTTTCCCTTTCCCACGTTCAAAAGCATTTTTCTCAGTTTTCTCAAATTATATTCAACAGAGAATGAAACTACATGGCCACTATTTAATACCTGCCTGACAAACTGTATTCTTGGTAAAAAATATTATCCCAGAGTTGAAAATTATCATCAAAAGGATTTAATATCCAGTCACATTATTTCTGTACTATAATGTAGAAATCTAAAATTAAGTAAGATGTTTTTATCAACGTTGCTCGAAATCGAGGCTTCATATCGAAGTAGATCAATAATCTTTTTCATTTAAAAAAATTGTTCCTACGAAACTTAATGTTTATATCAATATAAACTGTTGTAATATCAAAAAAAAAGTTGGGGCTGTTCAACTCTGGCTCGTTTTGGAAGCAATTCCGAACCTACGTTTATATGAACTTTTTTTAATTTTTGATCATAAACATCTGAAGCCAGTTTTGCTTTGTTTGCAAAAATAAATATATAAAAATATAAATATAGAACGTAATTATATTTATTAAATTATATTAAAGTCTGATTTCAAAGTTTGTTCCCTGCACTCAGAGTTTAAGGTCTGAATTCAGCTTAAAGAATTTAAAAAAATTACATACATGGCTCATCTAAAGATTTGAATTATATATTTAACGGCTTACTTTGAAAATAAATAAGAAAAATATTTTTGGATCTATGTACAGGCAGATAACGCAGATGTAGTAAACGAAGATGAAATCATCAACGAGCATGAGGTTTATAGTGGATTAAGAAGTCAAGATCTGCAAGAAGCCAAGGACCAACTACTTGTTGATACATCCGATATGTTAAAGATACCTCTATTTACGGCAGAAGCCTTGCTCCGAGATAATGGTAAGTAGCTCAATAATTAATGTAGTAATTAATAAGTGATTATAAGCCAAATCCGTTAGCAGATTAATATTTTGTTATTTACGTCGAATTTGACTGACTATAAAGATCTGAAAAAACCTCAGGTATATTTTTCCAATAATATCAAGAACGATGTTTTTCAGAAAACACAAGATGCATTGTAAAACACAAAATTTTCAACAGATCGGTGTATACACATTATTATTTTAAGATAATATATGGAATGGGTACATTATACTTTGCATCCCTCCGGGTCATTGTTAACTACTTGAAAAATCATTAAAATTTTGGACTTCTTTCAGTTTTGTCAATTTTTACCACGAAGAACCTGTGTCACGGCAAAAGTATGTAGTCGCTAAAGTCAAAAGTTGACCACTAAGGGCCAATTTTACAGCAAAAATACCTTATGAAAGTATACTAAATTTTCAACAAAATGAGATCAATTTAATATATGTAGATCTGATAGTGCGTGAGATACAGCTGTTCAAAGTTGTTGATGTAAGTAAGCAAATACTAGAAGGGCGTGTAAAATGGTAAAATGAAGGAAATGGAGCAATAGTTGTTTCGCCTCAGATAACAGCAGGTGAAGACGTTGCTTTAACTCTATGGAGACGTTCAGAGCTCTTGGTGTTTTTTTCTGATGCGTCCCGGATACCCATCGATAACTACGATTTTGCAACTATTGGACATACCTGACGCCACTTTCCCCAAAAGACACACTCCGAGGCCACACAACTTTGTGGACCAGCATGTCCACCGTCTATAACTACGTACGTATCTTCGTACGTCTTCTTCTGTTGCTTCTCATCCAGACTCAGGATAGAAGGCTTTCTAGAATAAGGATGGAATCAGGAAGGGGTATCCTGATTTCATCTTCAATAAATAGTGTCAAAGGAAATTATTGCAATTCATGTGTGAAAAAGTGCTTTAATTCTTCGTTAGACTTTTTCGAAATATATAGTCTGTAACAAAGTGAGAGGGATATGGGCCACCCCTCTCTCTCGAATTGAAACAGAGCAGACAACAGAGGCAAGCGTCTTGACTATTTCTTTTAGTGAATTGTACATTTTCCAAGTTTTGATCAAACACCTTCGACATCATCTTCCCAATGTTTGCATTGTGGCAGTTAACAGCTTTCCTTGCAATGAGTCCACTACTTAATGAAATTATGGAATCACTCTTCGGAAATGGAGGTCAAAGGTGAGAGAGGCCACACAGTTTTTCTGTATCTTGTTCGTCTGGTCATTCTCTTTGGTCGTATATCATTATGCTGGTCACACTATCGTACTTACTCGTAATTACGACACTATTTTGTATTATGCGTAGTCTGGCGGCATTTATACCATGTATGCTTACAATAGTCTTCATTGCCTACTAAGTAATTATCCCGCTCGGTTATGACTCATATTGTAAAGCTCTTGAAACAAATTATAATTAATATTATTTTAGGTGGGATATTATCGAGCATCGGAATTTTGTTATGGAAAATTAGATATATATATATATATATATATATATATATATATATATATATATATATATATATATATATATATATATATATATATATATATATGTTATATGAAACTCATAGCAGCTTATAATAACTTACATTTTATTATTTAGCGTTACTCAGATAAGATTTCCATATCAGTGCATATTATATGACACATCCTTTCTCATGGCATTATATTTCGCTTATCAGCACATAATGCAGAATAGCCGTTGACCAAGCTGTCGCTTGCCCACCTGCATGCTGAACTTGCATTATATAGTTTATAAAAGAACATTTCAAAGCAAATTGTATTCAGTGTAGTATGACTCTACGTCAAGTGTAGTATCTGTATTCAAACAGTAAAGTCTAAATTTAACTCACTCATATTTATTTTTCGTCAGGATAGTTGCAACTATCCATTTTCTGTAATAAAGTTTTTAAAAAGTTATTATTGCGACAAGCAATATAACAAAATTGGCGCAGTCGGTAGGATCTGTTAAACACCCCGGAACAAGGTGCCTAACTGGAAGTGCAACTCTCTAGAACAAGGAG
>CAXKVY010001732.1:0-18794 GCA_964058915.1 Tetropium fuscum
CAATAATTTTGAAAAATATTCTTGCAGACAAATATAACATAAAGTGGGCCTTTTATGTAGTATAAAATCTTCAACATGTCGTAATAGTCCAGGATAGTGATTTTTTTTGTACTTATTTTCCCAGTCGAGTCGGTGTATATGTTTTAATCTGTTCTCTTAGTGACAAAAAACAAGAATTTTAGAGTCTGGCTAAAATTTTTGGATGGATAATAAAATAAGTCCACTTATTTTCCCAGTCATAAATATTTTACATTTACTAAAGTGGAACATAAAGTTTATGAAAATAGCAGTCTGGCTTATCTCAGATAGCAGAAAGTGAGTCTCGCTGAAAATTTGCGGATTCAAAAATATGACCGATTTTGCGGATCTGTAACCCTTATTTTCCCAGGCTTGAAATTTAGCATATAAATTATATAATCATAAACTGTAATTTAAAAAAATTAGTCTGGCTGATTTACGAAATGGGCAAATGAGTCTGGCAGCATCTTCAAAATTGGAAAAATAAAAAAAATTTGATCTTTTTTTCCCGGGTTTGAAAATGCGAATTGAATGCGAAATTGATGAAGAAGAAGACGAAGACTTCATTTAATTTATATTTAATTATAATATTTTTTTCTATTAAATGAATTATTAAATAAATAATTTTTGTTCAATTATAGTTATTTGTTTCATTACCGATGTCAAATATAAACTTCTGTGGCTTTCATTAAAATTTATGATTTCGTCAATAAATATTTTTAAAACTATCATAATTCTGTACTCTGTGATAAACTATTTTTTTTTATATTCTAATGTATTGAAGCTAGGAACATATTATATTATGGGTTTAATCTTCATAGTGATTAATTATATTAACTCCACCATTGATTGTTTTCTATTTGTCATTAAATCATAGAGTTTACATAGAAGATGGTGTTAAATTTTGCCTTAGATAGGTCCTAGTATTGATTTATCTTTCAGAATTTGAGAAAAGAATAGAAAATAAGACAAAAATCTGATGCAGTTGCATTGGTGTCTTGAATCAGATGAATTAGTATAATGACAAAAATATATAAATTAATGTCCAAGAGAAGAATAGAAGAGGACGAATCATGTGATGCAGTTGGATCGAAGCCTTGAAGCAATCACAGAATTATAATTATATTCAAACAGCTTTGATACAATTTCAAGAACAACAACAGGACACCGGCGTTATCCAAGGTTAGAGGTCGCAGTAGTTGAAAACAATAATTTACTTAATTAACATCAATAGTACTAATAACAAAAATATTGTATTTGAAGAACTGAAAGAAATTCACAAAGAGAACTAATTGCATTCTCTGTAAAGATAAGTAACATTCTGAATGTAAAACAAGGACGTTTTTCATGATATTTTACTTATTATAATGTGAATATTATATTATACAATATGGTCACTGAACCAGCAAAAACTAATTTTATTATGAATATTTTTTTGTAATTGACTGAAAATAATGATCTTATGAAATATTTGATAATGCCTCACTGCATTATGGGATATTTAGCAGTGTATTCTGCTAAATATATAAATACATAAATATATTTATGTATACAAATATATATATATATATATATATATATATATATATATATATATATATATATATATATATATATATATATATATATATATATATATATATATATATATACATATATATATATATATATATATATATATATATATATATATATATATATATATATATATATATATATATATATATATATATATATATTTTAAATGCATAATGCATTAAGTGACATCTTATGATCATGAACAATGAAACATAATTGTGCAATGAATAATTTAAATTTCTGATAAATAATAAATTACGTTTAATATGAATACTTAATTTCCAGATTATTCTAATAACTATTAATAAATCTTAAATTTAAAAAAATTATAAGCTCTGTTCTCTTCTATTTAACATATTATAATATTCATGTATGTTAGTAAAATATGATGTAACTATGTAATAAGTATAAGTAGCTGTATATACCTACTATGATTCAATTTCATTACGATACACTTACATATTTTTATGTAGGTAGATAATTTGTGGCTAATTAATTCTGTTATATTAATGTTAATGAATTGATAATTGTTACATAATTAGAATACAATTAAACAGTACATATTATAAAACTACATGTATAAACTGCTATGTTAAGTAATCAGGTACTCTCAATTGCAAACCAAAACTTCATATTAAAGATTATAGTATATATCATAAGATATGGCATAATAAATGTTACATAATACATTAATAAAACATACATATTTTTGATCTATTAATTAGAAATAATAACAAAGTCATAAAAGTATATGTGATATGTGTATATTGTTACCTAATTGAGTTATATCAGGTACTCTCAATTACAAAACTTCATATTACAGTATTACATCCATAAATAATAAAACATAATTATTTGATTTATTAAAATAAGCATACTGTAAAATTAATATGAATATCCAAGGCACAAATGTAAAACTGCCTTCTGATAAAAAGTTATTTCTATTACTCAAAAATACTTTTGTAGATTTAACTCAACCAATATTACGACAGCTAGCTTCAGTTAGAATAATGATTTAATAGTTACAGAACGAGAAAATAAATTCTGGCTGTATAATGCTGTGAATTTAAAAAAAATTGTAGGATTTTAAAAATAAATGTCCACATTTCAGATATGATTTTTAAGTTATAATATAATGTTGCATAGGTTTTAAGGAGGTTCGTGACTAAACTGTACACCTACATAATAATCAACTTTAATTTTTTTTATTAGAAAATTATTTTTTATTTATCATTGTCATATTACACGGCCATTAAGAATTCTTATAAAATTTACTGCGTGTGGCGGTTTTCTAAATATTGGCCACATAATTTGTTTGTAACAGGTATATATATTTCTACTATGGAAAATCCTACTTATGGAAATGGGGTGGGCCACAGAACACTTAAAACCGAATTGGATGATTGGTAGTGATGTTGTTTGCAGTATAAATATAAAAATATATGTTGTTATTAGTCTATATATTGTATACCTATCGCTTAATGACCAGGATACCAAAAAGAGAGCAAATAGATATATTAAACATAGTGCTATGTTGTCACATGCTAAATGAAATTTTCACAATGATTTGGTTGATATTTTCCCAAATGTGTACCCTGTATTAAACATATATTTAATGTTATCAATTACTAGTGGTGAAATGGAGCAAGCAACATCTTCAAAATTAACCATAATGAAAAATACATATAGAACTACAATGATGAAAGACGGGTTGAATTTGCTGCCAATTCTGTCCATTGAAAACAGTATTGCCAAATTATTAATTCACGATGAATCATTAAGGTGTTTGCTCATGCCAAATACCAGGAAGCTTTATTTAACGTTATGTGTTGAAGCAGTTGAGGTATGTTTTTATTAGTTTTTGTTATTAATTTCTTCCATCTTCCTTTGCGCTTTACAATAACAGAATTTTATTATTATATTTATTAGTATGGGAGAGGCCCAAAGCATTTAGTAGCCCAGAGCACCACAGATGGTAAGTCCGCCCTGTGTGCAGTGAAGTGTAAGATATAGGATCTAGTACCTGACAATTATACTTGTGAAAAATGGGTAGTGGGAGATTAGTTTGCAACAGTTAAAGTGGACTAAGAATCAATACTACTAAATGGTTTGCCAGCTGATTTTGTCCTAGCAGTCAAAAGAAAAATGTTTATGCGTTAATTTATGTGATAATATAATATGATTATAATAATGTAGAACTCTAATCCTTCATAAGCCATATTATGTATACACATACACCAATATTAACCCCCTTTTTACAACCACGAACCTCCTTAATATGATACAAGCTCTTCATTATTTACATTTTGCAGTTCACTTAAGTGCAACATGCAAATGATATTAATATAATTTGCATGTTATCATTTATATTGCAAATTATTTACTACAATAGTGTTGAAACAAAAGCAAGCTGGTTAAGCTTTAGGTATAATAATAAAGATAAAAAAATATATGGTTAAATGATTATTTATATAGGATAGATATATAGCTCTATTGCTTAGAAAAAAAACCTGAGAACTTTACACCTGAAGAAGACGAGTTTAATTACAAGTATAAGAAATCCTTCTAGTATCTACATATCTACATATACGTGCATTATACAAAAGAAAAGAATGCACACTTACATGTGCTCAGGATGATTTCTGATGCAATCGATAAATTCTTTTGGCGATAGCTGTCCGGAACAAATTTTGTGGATGGCAATAAATAATGGAAACCTAAAAATAAATTTTAGTTATTTTACTGAAAAAATAATGTAACAGTTGTTATTTTAGCAAAATATTGTGTAAGGGTATCACGAGGGGTATCGTATCTGAAGATTCATAACAGTAGTTTTAGCAGGTGCAGGTCACAATATTGCTGTTTGTTACCAATGACCCAGCTGACTTAGGTAGGTCCAGTAGTATCCTGTTACCGCTTATCATAACCGACAATTTATCAGCTGTTAGCTGTCATCCATCAAGTGTCACTTATTTAGTAGTGATATATTTATAGAATCTAATGTAATTATTTCTTTCTCATTCTATAGAAATGAATTTATAATATAGAAGAAAGCTTCATTTTCAAAAAGTGAACATATAAAATTATTGAAATTAATGTTTAATTTGTATTACTACCTACTCGATTGGTTACAAACTGTTTGGAAATGAAAGTGAAATTAAGTGTTTTTTAGTAACTATTTGTCTTTATAATAACATTATATAAAAAAGACTTGTTTAGTACATATCAAAAGGAACAGAATTGTTTTTTAATATGCACAACGAAAAATAACCTTAAAATTGTTTAGTTTTGAATGAACTCTTAACCTTCTCACCTCCAAAATTTCAGCGGAATGTCATACACACAGCGCAATTATAGTTTCAGAATTCAAATTGTGCTTAAAACTTTGGACACTGTATAAGAGATGGCGTCTGTTTGGTGAGGTTATGATAAAATAAAATATGTTTTATAAATTTTAGTAAAGGTTAGTATAATTATATTCTATAATACTATATTTATATTAGTCCTTATATTTTGTGACGGTCACCAAGCATATGGTGTGACAACCCCATCTGTGTCCAACAGCGGAATTTAAATATAGTGTAATTGGTTCTTATACCTAGTAGTTATAAATGAATGGTAAAAGTCGATGCTAGTCAAGGGAGCCAAGAATGGTAGAATTATGAGGGAAAAGTCTCCCTCTCAAGTCGATAAATATTATGTTTTATTTTGCTTTTTGAGGTTTGTGTTTAACTGTATTGCCGTCCGATAGAAATAAAGGAAGACCACCACATCTGCACAAATTTTGATTACGCTGCAAATGAAAATAATTTCACTTTATGTGAATTAATCTTCAAAAAAATGTTTTTTTTAGAAAAAAATGCATAGAAATATTTTGCATAAAAAGGTAGGTAGATACTGGGAAAAAAAATTCTTATTAGAAAATTCTAAGAAAAACCACAGCATCTTGTCATTTTATCAGTATCCTCAAGTTATTTTGTGAAAAATACTGGGTGTAACGAATATTATTACCAAAAAATGTACGCCTCTTTTTTTATAATTTATTTATTAATTTTTTGGGGTTCAGTAGCTAAAAATAGAAGTTTTTTGTTGCTTAAATTGTTTTCGTATCTCGAGTCGCCGATCTCTCAAAAACGAAGTAAGATATGACAACAATTAATATATGAATTATAGAAAAATGAGTGGCGTAAATTTTTCATAATAATATTCATTAAATTGCCTCTCAGGATGCAGCGTAGCTTAGAAATTGTAATCCAGTTATGGCGACACTAGCCCCTCATCACCTACAAATATGTCTACCAGTTAAAAAAATTGACTAAAGAATCAGATATTTTTAAGAAACTGTTATTTTTAAAGATATCTTTCATGTTGAATTTCCGGACCTATGTTTAAATGAACTGTTTTTCATAGTAACCTGAGGAATCACAACTTTCCGTTTGTACATGATATTTAAGGACCCTCTGTATTTTTTCCACTGAAGTAAAGCAAACGTAAAAATTATTAAATTATGTCCTTATTATATGACTTATCTTATTTGAATTGAACATTGAAAATTTTACGTTCTCACTTGATCAACTTTGAGGAGACACAAATTACCTGTTACAAATTACAAAGGACCTTTTATATCTATTTACTAACAGTTTGAAGTTAGAAATGTCAAAATGTAGACAAGGTGACACTGAAACTATAAACTGTTTGACACTGATGATTGCCATTTGATTTACATATTAATTATTATCTTTTATAATAATATTATAATGTATAAGATACAGAATTTTATAAAATATACTGAAAATCAAATCTATAGTTTAAACTTTCAGTAGGTACCTACAACTTCTAGTTAAACTGGATACCTAATAACCTTAAAAAACCTTCTCAAAATTATTTATCACAGGTTTGTTAAGGCTTCTTGATATGATATAAAATTGTCTGACAATTTTGGATAGGTTTTCTATTTTTTTAGAACATTTTCCTTTTCTTCATACTAAATATGTCATTATGGAAAAATCCCTTGGTGCAAACCTTTTGAACATCGTACATATAAAACGGTGCTTGACTGATACTAGACTGATGGGTGATCACAATAGATACTTGACTGAATGTCGTCAGACTGTAACCGCACTGAAAGAATGAATCAGCTTTTATTCTATAACAGAAATCCAGAAAAAATGTGGTACCAAATTAAAAGCGGCAGTAGTTTTTTTCTCTAGAACTATGATCTACATTTTATTTTTAATGCATCTATATATTTATGTGGATCATAAAGTCTTCCTTTACAGGTTTATATTTATTCATGTTTATGTGAAATATGGAATAATCACTTGAATAACAATCTGCCAAACAGTACTAAACTTCTTGTTGTTTAAATCCATGAATACATTGTTATTAAATGGTTACGCTAATCATTACTTTTGCATTGATATTTAATACCAAGCAATAATTATTTATTTATAAATGGTGTTGCAACTTTAAAAAAAAAACATTAAAAATAATTGTTGTTTTTATACACTATGATAAGTATATTTCATGAAAACAAATTTCCCGTGCTATATGCATGACAGGTATTATTTTATTCTTGATATCTACAGTTTATTACCATTCATCAGTCTAAAAACTACAATGCTTTCTATTTTTCAAATAAATGTTCTTATTTGTTACAGTATTTAAAATTTCCGATAACCCTTGTTACTACATCGTTTTTAAATGAGCTCGGCAAGGTCTGTTGTTACACCTTATTATATATACTATCAGATTTTAGTTTAGGGTGTAGTTCTAATATTTTTAATCACACTTTTTCAGTACTTGTATAATCTACAAATATGAAACTATGGCTGAACATCAGATTGTAGAGAAAAACTGCAGTATATCATGTGGATTTCTACATGGTTTAAGGGAAAATGCAGCATGTTGTATCTGTTTGCGCTACTGGTTTGTTTCCCTATATATGTCATGATTCAGTAACTTAATTATTGATCTATATTTCCAATAGAAAATTTAGCAAAAAGTGTTAAGGCAGAAAGGTAGATGGTATTAGTGAACCATTGCTCGAGGTAACTAAAGTATAAGTTGCTAACTAACTATAGAGTTACAGCTAAATAAAAGAGAAATTTTATCATTATGGGGCATTATTTTACTCTTCGCTGTGAATGTTGAAGAGTATATTATTGCATTTAAAGGCAAACTTTTTTTTACCATTGTGTTCATCATCAATATTTAATATGTAATCAATGATGTTCCAAAAAATAAAAAATAATACTAAACGTTGTCGGATTTTTTGGGGTAGCAGATCATGAATTTTTACAACAAGTATTTAAGATGGCGGCTACAAGGTGAGAACATTTATTTTTCTTCTAAAATACGTAGTACCATTACAATTTATTTCTAATACACATAGGTATCTACAGTGCATTCGTAAATAACGTTAATAACATGATCCTTATGCTAACCTAATCCTAATTCATAACCTAGTTGAGATTTACTAGTTCTGGCTGCATACTTTGTTTTTATATTACAGGCTTTCTATGTATGTGTAGTTCAACGACCGGCAACCCTGACCTATACAATGTTTTTCATTGGCGTAGGTATTTTTTTTCTAAGGGGGTGAAAATAGAAGGTTTTTATATGCATATTTTCAACACCACACACCTGATAATGAATGCAAGTTTCCACACCACTCATGAAGTATTGCTTTCAGCGCGTTACCATTTTTTAGTGGGTGGCTCGCTAGTAGCCGTATTTCCCACAAGAAACAAAAATAATATGTACAAAACAGCTAAGTAGCCGTGAAAAATAAACATTAAAACGGAAAAATAAAATAAATATACTTGCAATACTTGCAATTGAAATACAGTCATATTTATTGTGTAAGTAGGTACCTACCTAACCTACCAAATCGTCAACACTCAACGTCGATTTACTTTGACTCAATGCTTTGACAAAGATCAGAGGTTGTTTGTTAATAGGTACCTACATAACTAAACCGAGACTAAATACAACACATTTTTAAAAATAATTACAAATGCAATACATAGCTACCTACCAGCTTCTCATCGCAAAGCCATTTCCAATACACACACTTTTTACAGCCAATCAAAATTAGAAACTGACCCTGAGGTATTTTACCGTCATTGTAAAGATTCATTTCATTTGTGGCTAGTAGGTACACGGTATTAATTTTATAAACAGTCTTAGTCTATAGAATTTTTAATTTTGCCCACTGTTGTAAATTATTAATTTGTGATCTAGGATGATAGGTACCTACATAAAAATAAAATCAATGAATAAGTACCTATACTCTATCCAACGAGAGAATGGACTTGCTTTGCGCATCGGCGACTAAAGAGGAGGGGCTCCGTAACGAGCTACGCAGGACCGTCATTCGATGAAATAAGTTCGTAACGTAAATTCGATGACGTAAATTCGGATTTATCTCGTCTCTGGCTGCTGCCATTCTTATAATAGATTTAAAACTTATTTCACAACCGTAAACAACACAACTAAAATAACCGTACTTGCGAGACTACAAATACAAACTGTTAATAGGTAGGCAGTAGTAGGTACGTTATATAATTAGGTACCAGGTAGGTATCGGACCCAGGCGCCGGCCCTGGCTACCTGCTGAGCCAATTAAGACGTTGAGGGCGTTGAACTTACGTTCTAAGGGGCGGAGATCTGACCAAAACAGACGAATTTTCGCTCGAGTGCAAGTCCATTCTCTCGTTGGATACAGTATACTTATGTAATAAACCAGAGAGCATTTCCAGTTTTCGTAAATCCCAATAAAACGCCTAACTTATATCGTTGTATTTATAACCTAGCGGCCTCAAGCACTGGGATATTTTTTGGATAAAATTATTTGAGAAATGTCTTAAGTGGAGGAGGTACCTATTAGTACCTACCTCAGTACACGTCAGTACCTACCTCAAGCAGCCCATAATTCAACTTTTTTTCTTTTGTTAAAGTCGGCTCTGCTCTAACCCCCACTATAAATTTTTGCCGTCAAATAATATTTTCCTTACATTTTTTAACATACCTATCCTATCTCGTAAATAAAGCGAGGTCTGGTGAAAATCTGCGTTTTTCAGGTTTCATACGAAACAAACAAAAATTTTTGCTAACATATTTTTGCCATATTTTTGCTAACTGCCATTTTTTTATTTCGACTCTCGTAGCAGTGTATACCTATACTGTATCCAACGAGAGAATGGACTTGCACTCGAGCGAAAATTCGTCTGTTTTGGTCAGATCTTCGCCCCTTAGAACATTAGTTCAACGCCCTCAACGTCTTAATTGGCTCAGCAGGTAGCCAGGGCCGGCGCCTGGGTCCGTTACCTACCTGATACCTAATTATATAAAGTACCTACTACTGCCTACCTGTTCACAGTTTGTATTTGTAGTCTCGCAAGTACGGTTATTTTAGTTGTGTTGTTTACGGTTGTGAAATAAGTTTTAAATCTATTATAAGAATGGCAGCAGCCAGAGACGAGATAAATCCACCATTATCGCCAATTAAGAAGAATAAAAGAGGCCAGGTAAAGAAATGTAATAATAAATATGTTTTATTTAATACGCATACTATTCACCACCAGTAACCATGGTCAATGATTTATTTTTGTTTTTAATTTTAGGTCATGCGCAACTTCAAAAAATAATTATAATAAATTTATATAAGAAATTAAAGGAAGACAATCCGCAAATGTCGTACGAAGAGACAGTTTTAACACTAACCAAACAAACGGGCATTGGAAAAACTACAATGAAAAAAATTTTAGCAGAATATAATAGAACCGGTCAGGTAACGGAACCAAATTTAAAAAAAAGGCGTCAGTCTTTTAAAGAAAAGATCGACGATTTCACTAAAATTGCTATAAGGAGAAAAGTACACGACTTCTATCGAAATAAAGAATTACCAACAGTAGACAAAATTTTGCAAATAGTAAATGATGATGGAGATCTGCCACTTTCATAACGCTCATACATTTATAATAAATTTATGTTAAATAAATAAAATGTTTTCATGTTTTCAAAATAAAATTTATTTCACCTACTTACGAATTTATTTCATCGAATGACGGTCCTGCGTAGCTCGTTACAGAGCCCCTCCTCTTTAGTCGCCGATGCGCAAAGCAAGTCCATTCTTTCGTTGGATAGAGTATACATAGGTAAGTATATAAATAATATATAGGTAGGTAAACGTCTTGCTTCGCCGTTTTGACTTTTTGTATAAGCTCCAGGATAAAAACAATTTAAAAAATGGGACATAAAATTTACCAACACTAGGAGGTACTTAGGTACTTCTGAAAATACATAAACACCTAAGTATATCTGTACTGAAAATAAATAATTAGTTTACTTTTAGACTTTTTGTTTCGTCAGAGGTACCACCTACCTACATCGCTCAGATAATAAAAATAACCGTATTACATTGTATCACAATAACATTTAAACAGCACTATATATATATACGCGAATATCTCAACCAACGCCAATGACCGTTGCAGATTATAGAAATGAGCGCAATACCCGCAAACCCGCCACTGTAAGAGATCCGAACGTTTGAGTGTCCTTAGGGATTGTCAAACTAAACACAAACGCGCGTCATTCCAATAAGTTAAAAAGAGATACACTGCTTGATCATCCAGTATTGTATCTACGGTAGAGCGTCGTTGCCGCTTTTAACTATATAAATAAATGTTTAGGGAATTTCGAATTTCCATAATTAAAGTAGACGAAAATAAATGTAAAAATGGCTAACATCTTGGGCCATATATTATTATATATTATTGTATGCATAATAATTCTTTTATGACATTCATAAATAATATATATAATTTTTATATAGTATTGTGTAATTTGATAGTTTAATTGAATATTGAGAAATTTGAGAGTTACATGTGGCAGTTACATTATTTTCACATAAAGTGTTGAGACGTAAGGCATGGTTACACGTGGTACATACACGAGAGTAAGTGTAAACGATTTCTGTATTATTCAATTTTAAACTCTGACATATTGTTGTGATTAGTTAATTTAAATGGATGTTAGAGTTCAGACAGCCTTAATAAGTTACATGCAATTTAATTTCAAATCTTATGACATTATATAACGTGACATTTGTTGTTGACAAAAAATAGGAATTTATGAATGTGGAAACTAACAGATTATGAGTTCGCGAAATAATAAGGATTTAAAGAGCCTTAGATATTAGAATTAAAAAAGTGCAAAATCTACAGCTTACAGTGAATTATTATAATAGAATAATTACTTCTAGTCACTTTGTGTAAGGAGTTTCAATCACATTCGTCGATCTGATAACACTGCCTCGGATTAAACTGGTTCCAGTATTTTGACACGTCCGCTCTTCAACACGTCGTACGTGTTTCACAACGTCTTTGCCTTTAACAACCCCTGGTGGATTGAATATAATTGAATGGTTCACCGACTTAAACTGAGATGACTAGATTCAACTGCGATTATTAAATCGTAGTTATCGATTTAACCAATAAAGCCTACAATAAATAATATATTACATATTGAGTCGCATATGAAAAAAATTCGAATTAAATGATCATATAATTAAGAACTAATCAATTAAAATAATAAATGTTCCTATACCTTATGTAGACATACAGTTCATGGAATGCGCAGTGGTGGCACAACAATCGGCTTTGCACAGAGCGAATATTGGGTACTCGTAAAACGGAGGATCGATGAATCTGTCTATATTTATGCTGATTCTGGTGATATGAAGTTTTACATTTTAATTAGATTAGGGAAATAGTAGATAAGCAGTTCATGGTAAATATTTTATTGTCTTTATAACTATGTAGTTAGTTGTAAATATATGTGAATTTAATTTTAATTTTTAATAAATTTTTGTAGAAAAGTGAAATGCGAAAAAATGTCGAATCAGTGGGCACGGCAGATGCTGGGGATCTGTGACTAAGCCCTTGAATGTATGGTGTTTTTTAGTCGACCATTTCTTAGCCAAAATGGATGTGTATTGCATTTTACTTGAGCACATTGTGAATACACTGATATATAATAATGTCCTATTATGTTGATGTGTCCTAGTGATTTGTATTCTCGTCTGAACCTCTGTTACATGGTTAAAATATACATACAAAATCCCCGCCTTAAACTATTCTTTAAAACATTAGTACATATTAATCATAGTGTGATTTGTTGGTTGTTATGACAGATAATATAGTCCCAATTTGAAACACTTCGAAATTCATATAGAAATATGAATTAACACTTCTAAAACATAGAAATATTTTAAATTAGCTGCCTTATTTTGTAGATCGGAAACCGCTATTAGTAGCGGATAGTTACCTGTGTACCTTGCATCATTCATCTTTCTGTCATTACACTTTTTACCAAATTTTCTATTGTGAACTTGGACAATTAAGAACTTGTTATGTTACGACAAATGTTGTTATGTTGCGACAAATGCCTACAAGTAGGTCTATTTTTGCAGCAAAATGCATGACATACTGCATGCACTACATACTAAATGCACTACATACTAAATGCAGACATGGTCACACAAAATCGTTATATCCATAGAAAATCAAGTCATCAAGTTACTAAAAAGTTCCAAAAAAGACTAATTTTTACAACAATAATTTTTAATAGGTACCTCCTGTTTCTTACAATTTCAAAAACAATTTTAGCATGTTACACAAATATAGAAACTAGAGATAAGACACATATAGTAGTAGACCCCCTACATTTTATTTTAAACCTCTGCAAACTGAATTAAATTAATAAATTTCATATTATTTTGCTCATTTTACAAGAGCCAAAAATAAAGGTGATAATCAACCAAGTGATTAAGGATGATTAGGAAGTTGATTGAAACCTAGATTAACCAAGGTTTAATCATCTGCTGATTATGCTAACTTAGCGAAATACAAATTAAGTGAAATCTAGTGATTCAGTGTTAGTTAGAAAACTGTTTCGTTTCTTGTTATTTGAATAATATTATTATTATTTTACACCCTCACACAATATTTTAATAGAATAAAACTTACTTGTCTTCCATGCCTTTAATTTTCAACATATGAGTGACTTCTTCTGCAGTGAAAGGGCCTTGTAATTTTTGACCATTCAACATTTCATCCTCCAATTCCTTTATTGATTTACCCGTTCTAACAAATGCTTCGCTTACTTTACGATTACGACCACCATAACATGTCGTTATTAAATCAGCAACTCCACAACTCTCAAAAAATGTTGATAGTTTACCTCCAGGATAAAACACATCCACAAATTTAACCATTTCCATTAATCCTAATCTTATGACAGCTGCTTTTGTATTATCTCCTAACCCTAACCCATCTACAAACCCAGCACCACAAGCTACAATGTTCTGAAAAATATTGGTAGGTAACCCAAAACTTTCTATGAAATGTTTGCACAAAAAACACACCTTTATTACATATAAATATGAATTTAAATTGTTTACACTTTAACCCATTTTGAAAAAATAAGGATCCGTTTCCTCGGGTAGGTAGATACCTTTAAGTAGTTACGTTTGAGTAGATCTTATCTTTCATTTAATGGGGGTATTTTCGCTCGATCGAAACAAAAACGGGCAATTGCATATTCAATAAGTACATTTTATTCCTTAATTTTTGACATAAGAAACAATGTGCAATATTCAGAAATAAGTGTTTAATTGCAGCTTGAATTTCTAAGACGCCACTAAGCGAAAATATGAGAAATCACTAGATATATATGTTATATATGTATATATAAATACTAATATCAACAGCAACGGCCGACAGGAAGCAGTGCAGCGTCGCTGCCGCCAACTTACAGACGGAATATCCTAAAGACCACTACATTTGCCGCACTTTTTACAGCTTGTTTTAGAACTAAACAAAAAAAATTAAATGAGACGTCACAGTCTTCTCATCTGCAGTATGATGTAGTCCTAAATTTATGTTGCATCACTGTTGCATTCCATAATTTTGTAACACTTTTTATATAAATTGTTCTACAAAAATTGTCCTGTGGCGTATAAGATTATGGGTCTGCCGATTTCATTGCTATTATTATTCATTGAGCCAGTTCCTTCACCTTTATACTTAAATTTACTTGGTATGTAAATTTTATGGAAACAATTATTGTTAAAATTGTACTCAAGGAGGTTAAGGAATTAAAAATTTGGAGGAACAACTGCCTATTAGGTTCTTCACCTTCACAATATTTGGCAAGTTCCATGGAAACAATTACTCGTAGAATTAAATTTAAGGAAATTATCTTGTGATTAAATTTAACTTTTGGGATTTGAGACAATGCTCAAAGTACAAAGTACAACATTTTTAAATATATAATTTTTTATGTAACTAAGTAATAAAACTCATTCTTGTCATTATTTTCAGGGCCTTTTCACTGAGTTTTTTATTGCTTTGTGATAGTTTTATTTTTTTTTGAGAACGTGAAAAAAAATTCAAAAGTGCGGAAATAGAGCGCGCTTATACGTGACGTCACTTATCCTTCCTAAGTGGCTTAACAGGCCCTACGACCTTGAACATGACACAACGGTGTATTGGTACTATATTCAAAAGTTGGTTCCCTGCTTTTTGACAGTTGACGTTGAAATTGACTTCCTTGACACTTGACTTCTCTGCTGATAAATAATCTAAATTTGACATGTAAAACTCGTCCACCATGCTAAAATCAATTTTGGCAGATTTTCTGCACTAGAAAATCCTGGCTTCATTTTCTTATCATACATTATCTTTTCAAACGATAATGTACGTAAACAAAGAAAAACACAATTCATAGAGGAACGTAACATAACCACAAAACATAACCACAAAACTAAGCATAAACTACTATACCCTGGTTCCGAAATAGTGTGGAGTGATTCATTACCAGCATATGGACGGCTCATGGAGATGAGCGGCGAAGGGAACGAAATTCCATAGGCGTATCATTTTAGAGGGGGCAGAATAAAAAAAAATTAAACAAAATATCCAAGTTATTTACATTGTTTTTAAGTGTACTTGTGATGGGTTTTTTTTATTATCTTAAGAATACACCTTCGTATACATTTTTGATCCTTTTCAGTTCTCCTCCTGTCAAATTCAGCTGCTTACGATTGGAATTATTGGTTTTAGAACCACTACTACTCGCAATCGTCGCTTCCATCGCATAAAAACACGAAACACGCGCGTATAACACAATATTATAATTAATTTGTATCGCGAATCAACCGTACATAAGACACAGTGAAACGCCACTGTCGCGCCAAAACATACATGCATGAAACAGCGCATGCGTCGATATATCCAAGGTAATCCGGCGTCTTTACCTCTGACCAATGAAATTTAATGTAATTTAGAACCGCCTAAAACTCACCAATGAGAGCGGTAGACCCGGTTACTAATGAGTTCTGCCCACCATTTCTATAGAGTGTACACAAATTTGCACACTAAGAAATTCTGTGATCCATTGCAAATAGGCAGACCGTTCAATTGTAATGGTGGTGTGATATTATGTATGAATCACTCCACACTATTTCAGAACCAGGGTATACAGCTGCGGGCATGGGCTATTTAAGCGTTCTGACAAATAATGCTGCCAACTTAATTCCAAGCTGTGACATCACTCAGCCTCAAAGTCTATTGTTAAAAAATTCTCAAAGATTGTTCAAATTCTCAAAGATTCCTCAAAGTGTTATAATAGATAGTATTTTTTTTATTAAACACCGTGAGATTTATATTCGAAACAAAGTTGCACGAGGTGAATATCTAGCTTGCAAGTAAACATATTTGTTTTGAGATTTAAGTATCTAGTGAAAAGACCCATTGTTTTAATAAGCTGGTTACTTTAAAACAAAATCATTAATGAGGAAAGGAAAATTCAAAATCCAACTTAGGCTTTATTTAGGCTTATAATGATTTTGCATTTTATTGGAAATATATAATTTTCTAGACTATCTTGTTACCTGTTTTGCTAATAGTTGGTAGTGAAATCTAAATAATAAAATATAAAATGTTATATATTGTTCCAGTTTTGCTGACAACTCGGACTTACTTTTGTATATCAATTAAATCGTAATTATTGTGATAACATACGAGTGTCCATAATATAATGGGAGTTTGAATCAGCTTACAATTTATGATTTATGTTCTTCTATTAAAACCAAGAAATATTGACGTTAATGGAGATTTTTGGGGCTTACCAATATCTTTAAGTTAATTAATAACTCAATAATATACCCAGGTTAACAAACACGACTCAGAATACATTTAAACAATAGGGATAACAATTTTTCTAATACTTACTTTTAGAGCTCCACATATTTCAACGGTATCCTCATCATCGACAACAACAACTCTAAAATAACTAGTTTGGATAATATCCCTCAGAAGAGGGCCTACTTTACTATCTTTGCAACCAATTGTTGTTTCGCAAAATTTCTCATCTGCCACCTCGCCAGCAAGGTTGGCGCCCATTAAAACTGAGCAAGGAATTCTCAAATGACGAGTAATGATATGTGAAATTAGATCAATTCCTCCACCTGCTGCACGATCAAATCCCTGAAATACATACACAACGGCATAAAAACAATCTCACTATAAGATCAAGTTAATATAAACAGCAAATATAATTTAGTAGCAAATATAATATAAGAGTAGTTTTTTTGTACATTCTTGTATTATCTTTACAATTCATTTCTAGATCACTAAATCTTTATAGAACACCAATTCATACAGTCTTGAATTCTCTAAATCAATTTTTAACTTTTAATTTATATTCAGAAGTGCAAGTTCTTAAGTTATATAGAGTTCATTGCAATTATTATATAATGTAATCTTAATGTATTTTTAAATTATGTATTAGTGTGAGTGATATGTACCTAACCGATTCCATTGTTAAATACCAAAGATTAGATTTCCAAATTTACTATTATTTACCAATTATGAAGTATAGCGACTGCAAATATTTTTCAAAACTGGATATTCCACCTTATAACTTTAACAAGGTAGTAACTTGTTAAAAAACTCACAAGCTCTATATATGGTTAATTTATAAGGCTGTTACTGTTTTTTGATGTACAGGTAATACAGTAGGTTACCTTTTCTTAATTAGAATATTTCATATCTAGAATAATGGAGGATATGAATGATTGTTCTTGTTATTTATTCCTCAGAATTTTATGTTATGATGTAATTGCAAGTTTGGGCATTATTATTAAATTAATTTATAAATAGATTAAAGAATAGGTAATCACACTATCTTTTATTTATTCAAAACAGCGTCAATAATTATTGCTAGTTCAAAATGATTTTCCATAAAGTAAATTCATCTTCAATTAATCATTTAATTTTCAGTATAACTTTTGTTTTACTGGTACATTAATCAGCAATAGTTAATACGATTTTCTTGAACTCTGGAATGCATCCCGAAGTACAATATATTATGTTACAGTCGGGATCTTAATAATATAATAATGAAATGCCACGTATTTTGGCAGTACGTTGTAAAGGCTGCACCACCCGTGGTAAACAACGAGTTTGTATTGGATCATCAATCAACAATTGGATGGTTATTTTATTATCATTATTTGCCTGATATAGAAATAGGCTCCGCTTATATAATACTGATTATTGAAATGAGCATATATTCTGAAAAGGTACAACCAAGAAACATTGTAACTTATTAGTTTTAAACTATTCAGTTAGAATACCTACATATTAAAAAAATATATAATAATGATACAAGAATTATATAGCCCAAAGAGTAAAAATAACAAGAATAACTGTTAATACAAAAACTAACAGTGTACAGAATGTGTTATAAATAAATTGAAAATAAAACAATACCATTCATTAAACGGAATAATAATAAACTTATTTTTCAGAGGTATTATAATAAAGATAAAATAAGTCAAATAATACTTCTAAACTGATAATTATAAACCTGCCACGATATGAAAGGTTAAATATATCTTAAACCTCGAAATTATAAAGAAAATATGTGCAATTAATGTAATATGCACAATTATATAACCATGTACATATTAAGTAAATTATATCAATTATTGATAAAATATGATGATTATTCCAACATCACAACTAAAGTTATCTAAGAATACAGTAATCACCTGGTTTGTTTCCGCCATATTATTGGTAAACACATGCCACTAATTCAAATTAGAATAATAAACTCACAATTCT
>CAXKVY010001733.1:0-10926 GCA_964058915.1 Tetropium fuscum
ATAACAATTTAAACTAAAAGAAAGAAATTAAATGGACCACCTCATTAGTTTGCATATCAAACGAAAGCACTATAGTTAAGTTGCATTTATGGAGTAAAGTAAGTAGTTTGCAGTGTATTTATCTCTACTTTTGTTAGTTGCATTTTTTTAAATAAATCTGCGTTTGCTGTTTATTTGACCATCCTAATTTCTTTTCGGTACTGAGTTTTTTATTAATTGTGCCAAATGCATAATTCTAGGGGGGTGTATGGTATTTTTTTAAGAAATTTTAGAATTTTTTTTAGGAATTGAGATTTAATTTCTCGTTTTATGGTGTACTATTTTGATCTTCCTTCAATAAATCCCTGCTATAAGTTGCATGTAAACAATTTATTTATATTTAATATACCTACTTAAAGATCAAAGCGACATATCAAAATAAAGACCAGACAAAAACTATTAATCTAATTGCTTATCCAGATAGTCGTAGCAGTAGTTTTTATTAATATTAAATAAATAACTCTTATTTATGCCTTTGACGACGCCGGCGATGGCGTTTACTTTTTCATATGCCAAATAAATATTCTCCATAACTCACGTGTAAACGGTACATCGACATGTCTCAGTTGGATGGTGGATATATATATATATATATATATATATATATATATATATATATATATATATATATATATATATATATATATATATATATATATATATATATATATATATCTGTGTGAAACTCATCATCTGGACACTGCGGGTTTATTCCGCTTCTCGGAAAATAATTTCATATTGTTAGGAGTTATCTATAGCAATATATAATTTCTTCACTCAGCGACAGTAGATACTAAATTTCTATGTAACATTTAGACCACCTGAAAATTTGGTCAGTATTTCCAACCGATGGAGTCCCAGCAGAAGTGTTTGTCCCAGAGTTGGGGGTGATTTAAATCAATTGATTTAAATCACGGTAGGTAGTAAATAAGAGAGATATACACATGAAGTAGTGCAGCGCTGACTTACGTCGTAATCTATCACGTTAGAGGGAGATATATCACAGATGGAGTCAAATTCTTCGAAAGTTTTAATATTAATTCGACAAATACTGAATTTAAGTGAATAGCACGGTAGTAAACTTATTACCGTGGTGAATAGCAATGGAATGATGGTTTATGTGTCGTAAAACCAAACAAAAAATATGAGGATTTTTGTGTTATTTTACTGTGTTTAAGACATTTCCGTCGTTCGTTCAACCGTTACGGTTATTTTGAAATATCATATCTATTCCTTCACTGTATTTACTTCTGTCTGAATTCTTTCTTTTACTGCGTTGAGTTCGACTTAAATTTTTTCTTTAACTACTTCAATTTCCTTTTTTCGTCTCTCCTTATCTTCCTCTCTTTCTTTTGCCAGTATGTTAATTAATCCCCTCATTATGTCTTTTTGGGCCTCTCTAGATAAAGAGCGGAAGTTGAAATGAGACAGAAAAAGAGGAACACTCTTTTTCTGTCTCATTTCATCTTCCTCTTTTTATCTTTCTTTTTCTTATTTGTCTGCCCGTCGTCGTCTCTCTTCCTCTTCCTTTCATGTCTTCCATGTAATTTCATATTCCTATCTGCGTTTTGCTTCCCTCGTGTTTCGTCTGCCTTCCTCCCCTTTTTCTGTGTTTCGCCTCTTTTCATCTTTCTCTAATTATTGTTTTAACATCTCCATTCCGTCCTTAAGATCTGCCATCTCGCCATAATAGATAGAACGAGTTTTCACCAAAAAATTTTGTGTCTTCTACTCTCTTATTCTGCACTACACACTAATTATTACGCCACTGGGTTCGTGTAATAAGTGGTACTGTCCAGAGTCCAAATACTTACGCTTTATTAACTTTCAAACTCAACAAAACACAACTGTTTACAATGATATGATGATGATTTATCATTTACAATGATAAATCACTATCGCGAACTGAACTTTTTTTAGTACTTGTTACTTTGTCTGGTCTCTAATAACGTTAACTAAAAACTGATAAAGATCGGCTGGCCCTTATATACTACTTTCAAGATTCTAGAAATATCTAGAAGTTCTCGATTATTCCATCCAATTCTAGATTGTGTACAGGGCGCCTCTAAGGGTTCTACAGGAAGTAGTCTATATGTTCTTATGCCGTAACTATTCTAAATAGGGCCAGGGGGTGTTATTTGAAGTGGTTGAGATTTAGTCCCTGGGGGTTGTATCTAATAAAGAAAGAAGAAAAGCAACAAATATATAGAAATATAAAATATACGTAGAAAAATATGTTAATTTAAAGTAAATTTAATTTAATAAGTAAATTTAAAAATCAGAAGTTTAAAAACCGGAACATACTGACACAATTTGTATACATCACATAAAACACATAGCGTGGTAATGCAATAATTGAATTAACCAGATTATTTTTCCGACCCAAATATCGACCAATAGAATTGCACCATTCGACGTCACGTGGTACAACCTACATGGTATTATACTGATAATTTTTTGATTATTTTCTCTGGTAGTTGCTATATATAAACAACAAAACATAATCCAGTCAAATTAACCACACGTCAAACTGACAGGTTGAATTCAATTGTGAAAATTGGAGATTTTGCATGAAAATGAGTCGATTTGGAGTTTGTTCTCTGTCCACCATCGATAAAAAAGTCAAAGGAAATGTTCCCATTAATACGGAGAAGGCAAAAAAAACAGTTTGGAACCAATTTACTACTTTTTGTACTGAGAGGGAATACACATTAAGTGCTGAAACGAGTGAAGCGCAATTGGCAAACATTATGAAAGATTACGCTTACAATATGAAGAAAATGGATGGAGAAGACTATAAGGAAGGTACAATAAAAACAATGTGGAATCAGACGGAAAAATAATCCCCCGAATACCACACGAGCTTCAAAATTATCTGGCATTTCCCTCAAGGTTCCCTGCAAACAAATAAAGTCGTCAAGTTTTTCAGGAAAAATCACTCGCGCTTCGCGCTCGTGATTTTTTAACCTGAAAAACTTGACTCCTTCATTTGTTTGCAACGAACCTATCGGGAAATACCCGATAATTTTGAAGCTCTTGTGGTATTATAAGTGATAATTCTATAATTGAATTTCGCCCTCTCTTTCTTCATAGAAAATATCGATCTTAGAGAAAAATGATGAGGACCAAAATTATAGGAAATTTCGAAACAACTTTGGTCATTACCATTTTTCGTGTGAAATTGAAAATAACGAGTTATTCAATAAATACAAATTCACCATTAAATTCAAGGTGGCATGAGCCCCCTCCCCAACGATTTGCGTAAGAAAGTCGCTACTTTAAAGTTTTTCCGTGTCAACATTTTTTGGTCTAATTTGCCTGTACTCAAAACATATTTGAATGAATGAAGAATTTGAATAAAAATATAGGAGCACGCCCTTGACCGCTTCGGATTATAGGTTTTTACTAGCTGTTACCCGCGGCTTCGTCCGCGCATATTTAACGCGCGTTCTGACTCCGCGCGACAGGCGGTGGCTTTTGTGATATTTTTTTCGCAGAACCTTAATCATTTTTCTAAAATAAGAGTACCCTAAGTTACTTCTTATAACATTAGCTGTCTGCCAGTGAAAGTCCCGTCAAAATCGGTCCAGCCGTTTCGGCGACTATAGTGTTTTCGTTTGATATACAAACTAGAGCAAAAAATTGTGACGCATTTTACAAAGAAAACCCGTACCAATTACAACAGAAGCGGTAAATCACATCACTATGCAATACAAAAGGATATTTAGTGTAAAATTGTATACCGCCACAATTTCTTGTGAATAGAACTAGAGTCTCCAGTCCGCGGTTTAGTATATCGGTCGCTATCCCTCTTCAACTCATATAAATCCCATTTCCCTTCTCGCTCACTTAGAAGACATCTGCATGAACAAGCCGGCGATTTCCTGACTTTACTGCTCAGTGGCAATGCGCAACCGTGATGAAGTGACTTCAAAAGATGTCCCATTATGTCATATTCATATATGTGCAAAACTTTAAGTAAAAAATTATTTAGTTTTGAATGTAAAAAATGTTACATTCAAGGACCACGGGGAGGTAAGTGTGCCCCTTGCCAGGATAGAACATGGTTAGGTTACTTATTATTAGTATAGGTAAGACTGTTAGTAAAATTTATAACAAATAAACTCACCAATTTAAGAGATATGTTATTATTTACACATACAGTTACACTCACATTGCTACGTTTCACTGTCACTTATTAGTAGCACTCTTCACAAAAACTCACTTCAGAAATTCATATCACTATTCACTATCTGAAAATAAGTCACTTTCACTACTGTCTTCATTTACATTTATTATGACTGGTTATGACAGCGTATCCATCATAATATCGAGTATGGAGTATAGACCATCTGAAGAAGGTGAAATCAAGAATGTGGGATTCTTGATTTCACCTTCTTCAGATGGTCTATACATTTTATCCAGTTGGCTGCATTTACTTCTTTAGTTGCACCATTGAATTCATCAAAAATTCATCAGCTTAATGTTGTATTTTCTCTAGCTCCCTTTTATTTACGCCCAAATAAGCTCAATTGGGTTAAGTCCGAGGTGATGTGAAGGCAATCGAATTACCTCCATTCCTCTTGCTTTGGGAATTTCATCCACTACTTAGAAAAAATACTTCTTGAAAGCTGGAAAATGTTGCCTTGCCAGTGTCAACAATTCAGCTTTAAGTAGCGAATCATCGTGTTCAATGTTTCTTTCTTCCAGGCAGTATTTAATTTGCCATTTCCACTTTGCAGTTGTGGGCAGCTTCTGTTCTACGAGAATGATAAGATTATTGTTTTTTGTTTTATTTCCTATATTAGGATAATTGCGCGCCACTGAGCACCGCATTCCATTAATTTGCATATCAAACGAAAGCACAATAGCCGGAAAAAACAGACAAACAAAAATTTTAAAAATTAGTTATTGTTATAAGTACCGTATATACTTTCATATGCATTTAGTAACAAGCTATTGTTACATTACAAACAGAGCCTTCAATTTTATTCGTATAGATTAGTGATTGGTCTCTTTTATTTTCAAACATACCATAGTGCATCCATCATAAGTGATCATTGAAATTCGTGCGGCCTGGTGATGTGTTTTGATGCCTGTGACTTATGGTGTCATCCATATTTAAATATTTATTACGGATTGCAGTTAATTGATTACTGTGCATTAATATAGAGTATCTTATGGATGAGTATTTCGAATTGTGCCCCTCGAGGAACATTTCCGGTATAGGTGTACATAAGTTGCAGTGCTGTTGCAATAAATGCGTGTGTATTACTATCCGCGGCGGCCCAGACAGACATAAATTTAACTTCTATTAATATTGCTATAAATCCTGCGGAATAAGGACCGCGAGCTCTATAGAGATTGCGGAATTTAATTTGAGCCTTGTCGCTTGTCTCAGGCCGATTAATCCAACGCTGTCTAGGTTTTGTATAGTCCTGGAACTCATCCAAATCAGAAATATTTCTCACTTCACAGATGCCGGTTTTATTTTAAATTAGGTACAGCGAGAGGAACACTGCTTACCTAGCTACTACCATATTGTTATTAACGATCAGTATACTCCATAGTATGTTTATCAGGATACGTGGATAAGTGTTCTCTAGTCATAAAACTCAAGGTAGGGGAATAGGGGGCAAAACCGGATACGAAACCATTTAAAATTTATTTGAAAATGTTTTATTGAGAAAATAACTATTAACAGATATTCTTATAAGTATAAAGCAAGTATAAACTGAAAATAAAGTTTCATCTTAGCAAAACATTAGAACAGAAAAATATTTTCTCCTAATTGGTTGAAAATCCGGTTATGCCCCTACCCAAGGGGTACAACCAGACATTTTGGGGCAAAACCGGATGTGTCTAAAGTCTATTTTAAATATGGGTGCACTTATTACACATAAGTTCGTCAAGGTCTTCCACAGACAAATAGGTAGGTACATCCCTCGTGGGCCCATTTTCTACAATTTAATCATTACTCATCCATCTGATTTTTTTGGTGAAGAGTAAGATTCCTGAAAATATAAACGTAGAGCTTCATCTTCCTGCTCAACTTCACTATCGCCTTCTGTTGAACTTACATTTGTTTCTTCTACCTCCTCTTTCTCGTTCCGTTTTGCTTTTGAGGTTTTCATATCTCCACCAAATACGTTTTTTTTGTCGATGCTGTTTTTTTTTCGCGTTGGGGTTTGAAATGTTTCCTTCAATAAGAATGAATTGAAGGCGATTCTGTCAGGATGGCAGTTTTTCCTCTCTTCCTGGTTACTTTTCCGACATGCCTTGACACGTGCGGCACAGGAGAAAGGATTTCTGGCGTCACCGAAAAGTTTGAGTACAGACCTGAAGGTCCTGGTTGTGATTTAGAAATATTTGTTGTTGCACTTCTTCATTCCCATGTTCACTCCTTGTCCCATAATGTTGTCTTCGTCCCCTATAATTTCTGTGTCTGAATCTACTGGCTGAAAAATATAAGTTTTCCTAATCCAGCCCCTCTGCTCAGGATCAATGTCTTTTCCCAACCAGGCATGAGCTTGATAATACACTCTACACAAATGCTGTTGAGCTGCTGAAGATGTTGGGGGAAGTGAGGATAATTTTACAGCTGTTGAAAGTTTTGCAGATCTGGCAAATGTTAAATATCTGTAATTGTCTATGGAAGTTTCCGTTTTGGTAGCACCATATATTGCAAGAATAATCTTCATTCCATTACAAATCATGTTTCGAAATATCAATTTGAAACACACACTTTAAAATAATTGGGTTCATGATAATTGCACAACTATAAATATCTCAAAATCAAATCTCAACAGTACTTTCGTTGCGCTACTGCATGTAAATATGACAGATGACAGTTGCCCATCTGCGTTACTCGACCGCTCACGAGAAGATGGCGCTGCGTACGTGTGTACCAATATTTTGTGACATTTGAAAACCTTGCCATATTTAAAACAATTTTTAATAAACGTTTCAACTGTCGAGTTTTGTAGGTACTAAATTCAATAAGTTGACGTAAACGCTTTCGTGTTTATAGGCATTCTATCTTCTATCCCAACATTACAAGTTGCATTTAATGAATTTTTTTTTTCAGAACGGAGCTACAAACCAATTTGTGTGTGAAAGACTTCATCAATTCAGTGAACCCTTGCACAGATTCTCCTCCTCCCACAATGGTAAATATTCACAAATTTCGCATGCAACTAAATATTTCATGAAATAGCTTTAAAAAATTATTTAGGTAGGTACTCCTTTTGAATTACAATTTCAAAATAACTTGTTTTAAAACTTGTATCTATATAAATTAGCTAATATGAATAAATATCAACTTTAAATCCAATTTACTAATAATTACATTGTATAGGTACTTACTAATTTAGTTAATAATAACAATGGCCAATGTTTGATTACAACGTATACATTTATTTTATTTGTCAACTAAAATCTGAAATACTTCTTATATCTATTAGTGTATTATATTGCCGCCTATAAATATCTGCAACATATACAGCCACTTAATTCGTTGGTTTCAGATAATTTCTTAATAAATTCTACAAAACAATCATCTCGTTTACATTCTACTTTAGGGGGTAATATAATTCGCCCATCACGAAGATTCCCAGGCACTAACAAAACAGATGTTTCCTCCGTTAATGCCTAAATCGTGTCTTCGTGACTGTTTGGCACGCTCAAAGTCAAAATATCACAGAAATAGACAAATTAGGCCGTCTCCGCGTATAAGTTGTCACGGATTTCCCCCGCCCAGGTCATAAGTCAATGGATCTGGAACAGTTTATGTATTTTAGTATATGTATTATGTATATGTATTATGTATTATATATATATATTATATATATATATATATATATATATATATATATATATATATATATATATATATATATATATATATATATATATATATATATATATATATATATATATATATATTTTGTGAAAAGTAATCTTGGGTTTGTAGCATTTCATTACATAGAAATAAGCAACTAGACGAATAAGAAAGAAAACACACTTACCAGTACTATATCTGGACACACATACGTATATTCATTTCCGTATGTGTGTCCAGATATAGTACTGGTAAGTGTGTTTTCTTTCTTATTCGGCTAGTTGCTTATTTCTATGTAATGAAATGCTACAAACCCAAGATTACTTTTCACAAAATAAATATGAGTAGCAAAGAATTTCAAAGCTAATATATATATATATATATATATATATATATATATATATATATATATATATATATATATATATATATATATATATATATATATATATATATATATATATATATATATATATATATATACACATATATATATATATATATATATATATATATATATATATATATATATATATATATATATATATATATATATATATATATATATACACATATATATATATATATATATATATATATATATATATATATATATATATATATATATATATATACACATATATATATATATATATATATATATATATATATATATATATATATATATATATATATATATATATATATATATATATTTATATATATATATATATATATATATATATATATATAAATAAAATTATTAATAAAAGCATTATCCAGATGTTAAACTTTAAAATGCGTAAAATCTTGTACAATCTGTTGAAACAACTACTTTTCCTAGCTATATGCTAGAAAATATTGAATTACATATACAATAGAATTCTGAAGCATTTAAAGAGGGATTGATACAGAAATTGCTTGCTTAGTAAAAACTAATCATTTGTCATCTTATGTTTTAATTATTATTTAGAGAATTCGAAAAAAAAAGATTTCTTTTCACATAATAAATATGAATAACAAAGAACTTAAAAGCTGATAAGGGTGAATTCTAGGGTGACTCTAGGCTGATTCTAGGCTGATTCTAGGGTGAAAATTGGAACCTTTTTTTCGAAAATGCTATAAAAAAAAATAAAAATAAAATAAATGTTCCCTATTGTGGGACCTTACTTTTGTGAGAATGGAAATGAAGATAATAGCGTGGTAATTTTGGAACGATATGCAAAAACTTTTCTCAATAGGTAAGAGTTACGGCATTTTCCTGAAAACAAAAACTTTCAGCATGTCATACTGCCCGCGCATCCATGAATATCCTACGGCATCTGTTCTAAGGACGCTTGATTTCAAGGTTTGGTGATCTGCAATGGCCCCCGAGGTCATGTGACTTAATACCCTGTGATTTTTGATTATGGGGCTGTTTAAAATCCAGGGTTTACATCAATAATCCCCAAAATATCGACGAATTAAAAGAAAATATTCGAACAGAAATACGTCATATTGCTCTATTAATGTTGCATATCGCTATGCGAAATCAAGATCGGTTAAATTAGATTAATTTAACCGATATTGATGCGAAATATGGTGTCTAAAGAAGAATGATCAAGAAGGTTGTCATCTGACACACAATTTTTAAAAATTAGGCTAGTTATTTTTATTATTATGTCGTTTTCCTTATTATTGAATTTCTTGGATTCCATATTTTGATTAAAATCATTTTATACCTATTTTGGTAATTTTTTTTGAGTTTTTCTATCGAAAAACACCAAAAACACATGTTTTTGCAAAGTTATTAGACTTATTAGACTTATTATAAGTAGGTACTTAGACAAAATGTGTCACTACGTTATGGGCCACCATTTACATAATTGTAGAGGAAATATGAAGTAATTTTTCTCACAATATCTTATTTATTCAATTGCAACCGCTTCTGACTGTTCATGTAAAGCTATCATCACGCTACGAGATATACTACTGGGAATATATTTTCGTTTGCTGTTTTCGAAATAGTGAGAATAGTGTTCGAAACGATATTGGTTCTAAGTAACTTGTTCTAGGGGTTGACGAACATATCGGATACTATTAAAATTTCTTTAGTTTCATAACACAAACGTTTTAAAATATCTATAAACTTTCCTTTTAATACTACATCGTTCTAAATTTTGTTAGATGCGCATGGTCACTTACATGCTAAAATGCTAAGAGGTAAAAAAATATTTTTTTCTAATTTTGACATGTAAATTGATATTTTTCAAAACCCTTTGACGTTAGGAAACGTCTTACTTTTCACAACCAGTTACTAAAAGTAAAATATTACGCAACTGGTTTTGTAAAGTTGGCCATTTCAGAGTAAGGTATTTAGACCTGACTAGCTATGTAAGCTGTGGCGAGCTGTCACACCGTTACAATCTACTGGATTGTTCTTAAACGTATAAAATTCAGAGTTTTCTTTTCATAAAATATAAAATTGGTGAAAATTAGAAAAAATCTTTTATGAAACACGTTGGGTAACACTATTTTGTGTTAACTCGCATCCTTTTGCGGAACTCGCTAGGGCTCGTTCCGCAGAAATCTGCTCGTTACACAAAATATTACTTCTCCCAACTGGTTACATAAATAGCTATTTCCATCCAGCAATGGAGAACCTCAGCCCCATTCTTTTATCATTTTTTGGAACATGTGCATTACACCAGTAGTTGGATAAAAATTCTATACAGTCGTTAAAATTGCTATTATTATCGAACATTTTGTTTTTTTATGATGGTTTTATGTTAAAAATTGTTGAATTGACAGCATATTAACTGGAATCATATATTTTTCTAATGCATCCTTGATTTCCAAAACGGATTTTTGAATTTTCAAATTTTTGACAGGAGTAGGATCGTTGGGGACTTTTGACAATTCATATTTAATAGTGTATTTAAGACCTACCAGATTTCAGCCATATGCGAATTTTTGCAGACCTAAATGTCTATATTGACTGTGCTATAAAGTGGAATAAATAATTACTCTATTCTACTAAAATTTATTTTAAAACATTTTTTTTGTGT
>CAXKVY010001734.1:0-19086 GCA_964058915.1 Tetropium fuscum
TATATTTTAATTACAGGTTCCTTGCAACTGGAAATACATTTAGATCATTATCGTTTGAATTTCGTCTGGGAAGAAGCACAATTTCAACAATAATTCAGGAAACGTGTCGGGAGATATGGACTTCAATGAAGGATAAATTTATGCCAGAGCCAACTACAGAAGATTGGATAAAAATCGCAGACTATTTTGGGAACCGTACCAATTTTCCAAACTGTCTCGGAGCCATTGATGGGAAACATGTGAGATTAGTTACACCTGATCATTCTGGATTACAGTTTTTTAATTATAAAAATTATTGTTCTATTGTTTTACTTGCTGTAGCTGATGCAAATTATTGTTTTACTAGTGTTGATGTAGGAGCATACGGCAAGTCAGCAGATTCTAACATTTTTAGACAATCTCTTTTTTAATAAAAAATTACGTTCTGGTTCGTTAAACAGATAAAAGACCGCTTCGTAACTTTAATTCAAATACGCCAATGCCATTTACTTTCATAGCCGACGAGGCTTTTGCTATGAGTGAAAATGTGATGAGACCATATGCAAGAAAAGACCTGGATAACAAAAAAACGTATATTCAATTATCGATTGTCCAGGGCAAGAAGATTTGTAGAGTGCACTTTTGGCATTTTAGCAAACAAGTGGCGAATACTTCATACTGCCATACACTTCGATCCCGATTTTGCAACTGTCATAGTTTTAGCTACCTGCATTTTACACAATTTTGTTAGGTTAAGGGATGGTTTCAAATTTGAAGATACACTGACTTGCCAGATGTTAGATATACAAATTATAGGCACAGGTGGTGCAAGTAAAAGCGCTAAACAGGTCAGGGACTCTTTCGCTGAGTTTTTTATTACCCCTGCAGGTAGCGTCCCTTGGCAGTATAACATGATATAAATTGTAACAACTGATACGTTGTCAAGAAAATCTGACAAGACAGGGGTTTTAAGTTGCTTCAAAATGATTTTACAGATACACACTGTATAGGATATGGGGTACTTCTTTAGATTAGAATAATTATAATGTTAACATGAAACGGTTTCAAAATGAAATGTATAAATAAATATGTGCTTTTACCTTCTTTGTTTTTGTCAGCATTATTGAGTGCATCCCAGTTTGGCACTATATTACTGCATACTTCGATACATAATTTTCCCTTGATATCCCTATTTGAATAGTCCTTTAATTTCGTATTCCAAAGCGGCGGCCGTGTTTGAATTTCATTTATGAATACTTCAGTGTCAAACATCTTTTCACTACTTTTCACGTGTTCTCGCAAGCTTGGCCGTCACAGGACTGAAGACGCGTTCCAAACGCCGCGTTTGGAACGCTACTATGACCATCTGCATAAGAAACTATGGGGAGCGTTTTTGTCGCGGCGTCTCAAAAACGCTCATAAAAGCGTTTTCAAAATCAGTCGCTGTTGCTGGTCGCAAGCTTAGCCACCTACATTACAATCAATGCAACACATCACAGCGACCGGAACGCAGCGTTTATGTCGCGGCGACCAGGTCGCAAGCTTGGCCGTATACTAATAAAAATAAACATACAGTCTCAATAGCAGATAGATTCAATCTGTGTAGTCTGGCATTAATAGTTTGTAGTGTGTGAAACTGATTGTTGCTTACATTGGTCTATATTAATGAGTAGCTTAACTAGGTATTTCTGTAAAGTAAATAGAAAGTACCTTCGTGGTGGGGAACTAACCATAATTATTATACAAATAAGGTTTTTTTGTAATAAATCATTTTGTATCTATCCTTCGCCCAAAATAGTGGTATACACAATAATAATTGGAGTAAATAAAATTGTCTATAAAAAATTATACCAACCTATGAACATTTTTCCTCAGAGCCATATTTTCTAAGCAGTTAGCAGCTATACATAGTTAGCTATGTTGGCAAGTCAGGGCCAAAGAAAGTTGAATGAAAATGAACAAAGCAGCAGATAAATGCCTGTATATGTTTATGCTTTTTTACTGTATTAATATTATCTTGTTCTTCTATTGTAGTTATTGAATATATGTTAGTTATACTATATTTTCTGGGCTGCTACTCAGTAAATATGATGGATAGATACATTGCCAATGACGGACAAATAGATGTAATAATATTTTTTCTCTACAGAATTTTAAATAGTCTCAGTAGGATCCTGATAACTGGCTTCGGGATCTTAGAAATTGTCTTAACGTTGAATGATACATGTGCCCCTAGAAAATTATGCAAAATCTCAGTGAAGATGAAAGTTTGCAAAATACAAGGTCCTCATGGCCTCTAGGTGAAGACATCTAGACATACTAAATTTAAAGTGTACCATAGCCCTCACTTTAGACATAATTTATATTTTTTAAATGTATTTATGGATTGCATTGATTTTCGAATTGTTTTATTCCTAAAAGCTTTTAACTCCAGTTTGAAAATATTGGAATTTGCTTCATAACGCATCTAGGGTTTTCAGAATTCTGGATTGGATTTGTTAGCTAGTGTTAATTTCTTATTCTTACAGTATTCATCGAAATTTAAAATGCAAATCTACCACTCCTTAGTTCTGAAATAAATAAGCAAATACCATTATAACAGTATTTATTAAAAAATAAACAGGTCATTGTTATGTAATATTAATAATGAACTTAAACTCGTAAAATTAATTTTATATATCTCTCTCTAGGATCTCCATTTCACTAGGATTTAAGATTTAAAATTAGACATGTTGATATATGAAAGCATGTTTTTCTAGATTTCAGTCTAGTATCTCGGTTTTATACCTCTATAGCATAATGGTTACAGGGTTGTCAACCCTCCGGGTTTGGCCTGGAGTTTCAGGAGGTTAAAAACGGTTTCGGGTTTTAACCTAAAATCTCCGGGTAAATGGAATGTTTGGCAATGTCGCACCAAACACGTGATTACGGCGGCTGATGGTCATGGTCTGTCGTCTAGCAGTAATACAGTATCGCTATATAGGCTAGGTGCTTTGCAATAATCAATTAATTGTAGTGTGTGGCAGTTTTTTACTTGTATACTTGTACGATCAAAAGTGGGTGAAAATGTTATCATCCCAAAACGAATTTAGGGAGTTGCCCAAAATAATATTTAGTATTTTATCAATATTTGTATAATTTTACCAACATCATTCTGACATACAAAGAGCCGAAGTGTTCTGCAACCCTTTCTCCTCTTGTTTTTACAACTTCAACTTCCACTGCTGCAGTTTTTCATACACTTGCAAAATATGCCTTTTGGTTCCCAACACTACAAGTCTCAAGGTAGTTGGTTTCCCAGTGAGAGCAGCACCTTCTGGAATGTGCGCAATGCATGCTCTTTCGTTGTCCCCTCGCTGGGTGTATAGTACAAAGTACAAACTTGAAGAGTAGATCAAAAACTGCCTTAATAACATGTGATGCATGCCAAGTTTCATCTCCATCAGTTAACAAATAAAGAAATGACAGCCGGAAAGTTACCTGCAACAGCGGCCCTAACTAATGAGTTTTGGAATTGTGATTAGGATTCAGGGTAATTACCCTTGCCCTGAAGGATATGTATGTTTGAAGGATACTCAGACTTGCCTTCTTTATTTTTCTATGAGTGGTGTGGTAATCAGTTTGTAAAGTATCTATAGAATCAAAGGAAATAAGGTTTGATTCAATTTCAAGCCATGTCCATTATTTATTATCCATCATTACTTATACTCAGATTCGGAAATAAATGAGACTCACTCACAGTGTTTCAATGGTCAAGACGAAGACAGCGGGTTTGTTGAAACTGCAGAAGACGAACACAGCAGGTATGAGTCACTCTCATTTATTTCCGAAACCGAGTATAAAACGCATTAATTAACGTAGGAAGATAATTATTTAGAATAACTATTTAAATATATAGCAATATAATTTGTCGTTCATATTTTCTAGTAAGCATATGTCTATTTCTTAGAGCAAAAATATTTATATTCAGCAGAGTTTCCAAGAAAATAAATTGGATATGTACTGTGCAAAAAAATTGTTGTGAACCCTGAAATATGTTAAAAAAAGTTGCCGCCAATAACTATCCATTTGGTACTTATAAACTAACAAATATACTGGTGACGGACATATCGCAAATCTGGCAAATATTAGTGGCAGACGGGCCATTTGACAGGATCTGCTTTTGTGTGAACAAACAAGTTACTAAAATAGAAACTACTGAAGTACTACTTGTCTGAATGCTCATGCAGAATCCAAATGTTAACTAACAATTATTATTTAAATTTTCGCATAGTTTACATAATAATTTTTTGTATGAAAAAATAGTTTATTACAAATCAGAATATGAAGTATTATTAATATTTTTTATTGTTTTCATAAAACCACTATTTTATTTTTAGGTAAAATAAGAGCTCTACAAGAAACACTTGAAAGATTCCCACGTAACAAGAGGTTAAAGGTTCATTTGAAGGAATTAATCGATCATAGGAAAAAAATTATGAAGTATTTGAGGCGCTGGGATTATAAAAGATTCGAATGGCTTCTAGAGACTTTAGGTATTGTTTACAAAGCTCCTCCTGTTGCGTTCATCAAGGTAACAAGAAAAGACTCATTACGGAAATTAACAGATAAATATTGTGATGATTTAAAACTGAAAAAGCTTGATGCTTATCGTTTACAATTAAATAATGAAAAGCCAGCATTTTTAGAAGAAAAAATTGCTGCTCTCCAGTTTATTAGGGATGAACAAAAACAGTGTAATGTGGAAGTAACAGTGACTGAAGATGAAATAGTTGAAGTTAGAAAATTGTTAGAACAGCTAAATGTGAAAAATGTTAATAATGTTGAGTAATATTTTTTGTTATTATATTATTTTAACATCAACCATCAACTTTTTGCTATAAAATTGTATTATATACCTATCAACACAACAACTATTATGTTGGTAGCCCTACATAAGATGTAGTTATTTCGACAACTATGGTAATAATTCTTATTATTGTAGATATTGGGCTTTTAATTAACCCTTTTCAATAAAATATAAGACAAAGAGACAAAGTCTACTTATTGAATTATCCATTTTGAGAAAAATTGAGAAATAGCTTGACCCATAATGTTGGTTTTATGCAAGCAAGGGGCAAGTGAATAAATGTAAAGATTTCAGGATCCCCTTGTTCTAAAATCATTTTCTGGTTTTGAATTATGGAGTTCAAATAAGTAGGTTTTTCAGCCAGCAACTCCTGCAAGTAGGTTTTCTGGTTTTCGAAGCGAGAAACACCATTAGTGAGATATTCTTATAACCATTGACTTTAACATGGCGGAATGTCTATGGGTTGTGATGAAAATTGTTTTTTTTATTATAATTAATTATTATTTTTTTATTATATTATCTATTAACTATTTTGGACAGGTTTTATTATAAGAAGCTGTTGGCGTTACTGTATAATTTAGTGTTTAGTAGTGAGAAATTTTCGTTGTGTAGTAGTACCAATGATTTATGTGAATAAGTCTCTGGTAGTTCTATTCAATATTGCCATGAAAGAGGAAGCTTATTGGTTGTTTCAGCGACAGTGACTATATATAAAAGTTTCAGCCGTCTGTTCGGACCCTAGCGGCCAAACATTAAACGTAAGTATAGACGAGTAAGATTTTTGACATTTTTCCACTTTTGTTTACTTCCATTTAGTTACGTGGGTAAGAGTGCTTATTGGCGCATAATTTATCTCTTAATTAATTGTTATTAATGATAATGCCAAAGAAAACAGTGCATAACACGGATTGTTGCATCTACAATTGCCATTCAAGAGAAAATATGGACAAAACAACCCATTTTCATTATTTTGCCAAGAAAAGCACAGGAGGGTTTGTTTATATCTATTACCATCACTCATTGCATAGCATCATGGGAGATGGGAGCTCCTCAAAAATGCACAGTTGTGGAAACAAAAAGCAAATATATTTAAACACGTTTGTTAAATAGTTGTGTTACAACTGTATAAAATTAAACCTTTCGGTCACACATCTACTATTTGTGGTAGCATCTAAGTAAAAAAACAATGCAACTATTATAAACCTAAAATTAGCTTTTTATGTTCACTGTCACCCATTATAGAACTTAGTTTTGGAAATAAATATTGCAAAAATAAGTTAAACCAAATTTACTTACCTATGAAAATAATTATATAGCTAACGAAATCAAATAACAGTTTTTACAAATGTATGTTTAACTAATATGTTGCAAGAACACAAAACGAATTAATAAACTCCTTTATTCTGTATCGTTCCGTATAAACAAACCAACAATCAGCTGACCGTTGGCGTTCGATCGCAGCGCCACATGTACCATGGTAGTTTTATTCCCCACACAGAAGCGAAGGTACCCTCCAAAACCAAATTTCAGTGCGCATGCGTTTAACAAGTAGTATAGTTGTCAACCTTACTTTTCTGACATGAACGTGTGAAACCTACCCTGAGCCAGCCAGTTTCCAAGTTATACCTTATCAAAAAAACTAGTAAGTAACTCTATTTGTAAAATGTTAAAACTTCACTAACATTTACAGAAATTTATTGTATTTGTGCATACAATTAGTGTATAGTAACCATAAATGAAATTTCAGATATCCTTATTCGGTCTGTCTAGGAATAATAGGAGACTACACCTGACGCCAAAGCAGCCTGCTGTTATACCACTTTAGAGTGCACTTTGAACACAGCAGGTATGAGTTTTATTTACCTTTGGGTATTTTTATGAAATATTGCACTTACTGTGCGTTATTCAATTGTTCAGATATATTTACTAAATCGACAAATTAATGTCCAAATTTAATACATATAAACACAGCTCTTTTTAACCACAATGAAATTTCAGATATCAGCTTGACTCCCTCTCTAGAAGAAAGTACTGAAGCTACTGTTGTCCCTGCTTCTCGATCTTCTTCACCCATTGCAGGTACCTACCTAATAGGTCTGTTGGTTTTATATTGCTTATATGTAATTTTTAATAATCCTATAACATTATATGATATTTATTTACTTTAATATGACATATTTTGATTTTAGGTGTGAATACCACCTTCTATTCACACCTCTCTAAGAAAGTCGCCTATGCTGACTCCATCATATTCATGCGTAATCCAAACATCTGCCATCTTAAGCTCCGACAGTCCACATAAAAACAAGTTGAGATAGAAAGTTAAAGCGATGAGAAAGAGGAAATTAGAAATACTTAGAACAATCGAGCCTCAAAGACTAGAATTTTTTTAGTTTAATAGTTTCTGATTATGTGCATAATCCCTAAAGTTCTTATGCATAATAACGTATTTCAGATATTAGCGCTAACGTACACCTTGACAATACCTACATTGTATATATATATATATATATATATATATATATATATATATATATATATATATATATATATATATATATATATATATATGTATATAATTATAATAAATATATATGTAGGTACCTATTTGTTATTTAAAACATAAAGTTTTCACTGAATATGCAACTTTTTCTATATTCCTCATTTGACCATAAAGGTATTGTCCAAATACACTCGATACAAATATTTGTGTAGACAGACCTCATGTTTTTTATAATAAAAATAAAATTTACGTAAATTTCTGTGATGGGGAATATTCTATATTTTTTGGTGTAATGCTGCTCATCACTACATTTACGAATGCACTTATTCTGTTTTGTTGTTTCTAATAGTTTAAATTTGTAATAAGATCATATCTGGAAATTTTGTAATTTTCATATACGAGTATACTTTAAGGATTTTTGTTTTACTGAAAATATAATGAAAACCTAATAAATATGTTATGTATATATGTTTATTGACAATGATATGTCAGTACATTATTCAAAATAAATTCAAGACTATTTGTAATTTGTTTAAATGTTTTACTAACCTTTCCATTAACTCTTATAAATATGAAATTGAAACGCTTTTTTTTTACTTGTTTATACAAGATACTGAAAACCACATTATGTATGTATATTTTGAATTTATAAAATAGTTAAATATTGTCACAAAATATGAAAAAATAGTTATATCACTTACATGATGTTTTATGTACCATTTTTTAAAATGTGAAGACATCAACAAGCAAAATTTAGAAAATCCACCAGAAAGTGGTTGTTAATAATAATACTGTTCACATTCACTACACAAATCAGGAGTCATACTGCTACCAGTTTTGACTAATATATAAAGATTACTGTATACAGTGAGTTATTCATGTTATCGTTTGATGGCATCCACAATGTTTAACTTAATTTTTCTCTATTTAATTGCAAAAAATATAAAACATGGGTTTATTATTTTTTCGCCTAGTATCTATTTATGTAGTTAAAAAAAATGTGAAAATACCCTATTTGTTGTTTACATTACGTTGAAATGTTAATTCCATCAATTGTAATATAATTTGAATTATGATTAGCAGAAAAATTCTATTCAAAATTGTATCAACAGGTTTACACAATCCAAAGTAACTTAACATCCATTCTAACAATCAATATGCTTACATTGGCTTTATATACATATATTACCTACTGGCTTGGTTTACAAAAACATGCATTCCACTACCTTTTCATTTACAATATTTTGCCATTTTAAAAACAGTTTTTTCCGTTGAGGTTTTAGTGTAATGTATTACAGACACATAATATATGTTATGTTGTAATATTAATATCGCATTTCTCTCAGTGTAACAAGTAGTACAAGGACTAAATAGCTAGTAGTAGATTGTTAAAGATTTTGAGCTGTCATACAGTTATGTTGCGTTCCCCCATAATTTTTCATTGATTGGATTATCTAAGAACTCCCTGATGTTGATTTAAGTCGCCATTTTGTAGCATACATGCTTATATTCTTATCACATTCATTTAAACATTTACCTCAAACTGGTTACACCTTCATTATTTTATAAAAGAACCTGCTGTCAAGAGTAAGAGTAAGTATAAATAATTATCTTTAAGCTACTATCCTTATTTGTATATTACTTTTTTGTCGTTTAAGATTTCATTCTTCTTTAGGATTTTCCTTCCCAACCCCTGTATTTTCTGAGATTCCTTAATACTTCGGGACCACTCGCTCTGAAGGTTATCTTCCTTGAGGATATACATTAAAAACTTCTTCTGCTTCCACAAACAACATTTACACCTGCGGCAATATTTACCAGCATGTGGCAGGAAAGGAAACACAGCTAAGTTAAGAAATACAATAATTGATTAGAAAGGACTTATCACTTACAATTTTTTAACAGTCCCTGCCATAGAGAAGCATGACAGGACTAAAATTGGAAAAATCATGTTTCCGGATATAAAAAACCAATTGTTTTTATTTTTATATGAACATTACACAAAAATTGCTAATTGTCAAAAGTATATATAATATTAGTTGTACCTATTTGCAAATTATTGGACTAATATGATCGATGGCTGCATATGCGGCCAGCAAAATAATAGTATGCTGATTGATAATATAGAAGCAATTATTGTTTAAGTACTGTAGATGAGTACAACTTAGAAAATCAGAAAACTATTAGAATTATTTGTGATAAGAAGTGACCTGGACGGTTTATACCATAACATTAGAATTGGTTAGAAATAATTTCCAGGAAGATTAATCAAACAATAAAATTTGTTATATAGTTTTAATACATAATATACTTATATCACAATGATCTAAATCAGTAAAATCCTTAGCCTATATACATAGTAATTTACGGCCAGATTTACTAGTCTCGTAAAGCTAAAATTAGTGCTAACTTTGATCAAGTGTCAAAAGAGAATAGTGCTCACAACCGTTCTAAAGTTCCTTTTGACACTGACACTTTGTCGGCAGTTTTCTTGACAGAAACTCAACACTGTTACCATGTCAGTTAGTTTTGAATTTGTATATGACATGATTAATGAACGACAATTAATAAACAATATTCCCTCGGCGACATAAAATTCAAATTTTAACTTGACAGCAGTGACATTTTTATGCATTGTCAACCTACAAAATCAGTGCCTACTAGCACTTCATTAAGTATTGTAGTATGGGTGGCACGATAATGTTGGACATTTAAAAAATATTTTTTTGTACCTAAACCGATAATTTAATAAAAATTTTATAAGAGACCTAAAAACTTTCAAATGGTATCACCTATCAAATAAAAAATAGTTGTCATTATCGTACCAAAGGGAAAAAAGTTTTGAACGGATATTATCGCCGTACATCAATTTTCTAGGAGTTATAAGTATTAAAAAACACTCGGTTTATCACCAAAATGTGTCGATGGGGAGCAAAAGTCCACACCCCAAAAATAATCAAAATCGATTAATCCCTATTCCAGTTATTTACAAAATTATTATTTTTTTTTTAAAACTTTGAGGCCATCTAGCGGCCAAACGAAGCAATTTAGGATACCGGTGAATTAGTTTTATTCTATCTATTTTGAGTCCAGGAATCTGTAGTCTTCCATTGTACACGTTATTAGTTATTACGGGACACCCTGTATATATATATATATATATATATATATATATATATATATATATATATATATATATATATATATATATATATATATATATATATATATATATATATATATATATATATATATATATATATATATATATATATATATATATATATATATATATATATATATATATATATACACACATACAGAACCACAAATTCAAGAGAGCTGGTCATAGGTATGAGGTATGAGCGAAGTCCAAACTTAATTTATAGATTTTGGACGTAGTCATAGTTAGTTTTAGCAGACTTCAGTAAATTAGGCCATAAAAAATCATATTTGAAATAAGAAAACACAATCTTATTTACTGAACATTAGTCTAATACTATACTAACTATTATCATGTCTAATGTGTTTTTCTTAGTACGCAGAATAATAGACAATGCTTATTTAAGTATTCTAAGAAATCAGTCACTTTTGTCCATGATCCGACCATAAACAATCTTGTTTCCTAGTGTAAGGAATTACTTATTAATATGAGAAACATCTCATGCCAATTTTAAAGTTATAAAAGTACTAAGACTAAGCCCTACACAAAGAGAATATGATTCGCTTCCAAACTGCGAATAATTTATAGGAACATATTTTCCTAGATGCAGAAAATTTGATTGTATCTTATTGTTTTTACTTTTTAATTTTATAACATTTGCATTGCATTTTATACATATTCGACATTTGAATGTATGATTGTATGTACATTTTTCACCCAACTACTTTTTTTATGTAATGTATTATTTTTATAGAACAGGTCGAATCTCGATTCCATATTCTAATAATGCTACTCGGCAGATAATATGTTAAATACTTAAATTACATCATTTGAAATATATGACATGCACATTGCACACCCAGACAACAATGTAAAAGGAAATACGAGTACATTAAATCTTTTTTTATAATACTTGTTAAACCTTCCTTATATGACAGCAAGGGGGATATCAAGGCTGGTGGCAAAAGGCAAAATGTAAAGTGGACATAAAGTGGACAAAATGTAAAGTGGACAGATTAAAATCATATACAATTTTTTATTTCGAATGTCAAAAGACTTAAATTATGAGGATTTTCAGTAGGTTTCTTCAAAAATTAAGTTATGGACAAGAGTAGAACAATTTTTTGAGAAATAATAATTGTGTAAATTTTGTTTAAATAATAAATGTTGATGTATATATATATATATATATATATATATATATATATATATATATATATATATATATATATATATATATATATATATATATATATATATATATATATATATTATTAATTAGTTATTTTTGTATTGTGTATGAAATAAGTTTTTTATTGATTACGCGCACAAAATACAAACAGTATTTTTTGTACAGCAAAAGAATGTTCATTTGTTTAATTGCATTTTTGGTTTTATTAAAGGGGTAACATTTACTAAATAATGTTGTGATATTTATAATTTTATCAAAATATTATAATAATATTTTGGCAAATAGTATTTTGTCATAGGTTGTAACAACTTTGTGTACAGTGAAAACGAATCATTATTTTTTTCAATGATAAATATATAGTGCTAGCTTCACTTTAATTTTTCAGGTGTATCTCAGGGAAAAAGGTCCTGTGCTGTTGAGAAGTAGGTGTTATAAATTGAAAGTAGGATGCATATCAATATATTGATATGTGAAATAAATCTTACTATAAAACTGAATTTTATTAAGTTAGGGGTAGGTATATTATTGCGCCTATACGCAATACATTGACAAAACATACATCACGCATCAATACATCATTGTCTCAAAATTCACAATTTCTTCAATAATAAGGCAAACATTTTTATGTACATAATATCCCAAGCATTCTGTCACGACCCAATTTTAAATTTGCAGAATTTCCTACCTGGATAAAAAAATATGGGCGTATAAAAAAAAAATTAAATAAGTTTATATTTCTTTCAACTCGCGAACTTAACGTAAAATGATGAACTTAACCTGAATGGCGAACTTAACCTAAAAAATGCGCAGTTGCAAAAACTGTTTTTTGTAAATAATGAAAAAACTATAGCTCATATCGAAAAAAGTTAAATGAGAAAGTTGTAGATATTTCATATCTATCAAAACGCTTCTATCATAATTTTCGATATTTTTCGAGTTATATCGAAAATACCGCTAAAAATATAGAAGCGCTCATTTTATTCGTGAAGAGTTCCTGTCCTGATCATCCTGTTGAACAGTTGCATCGAAGTTTTTATATTTCAAGGGTCAGAAAATTTATTTGAAAACATTGCACCTTTTTTGGAATGTTTTTTTTCTCAATTTTAATTTGGCGGAAATGGCAGTTACGGGAATCAATTACTTGCATTTTTTCTCGAATTTAAGAAAAATATAACTTTCTACGACCATTAGGAGCCGCGATATTTAAAAAAAAAATGGAAAGCGCAATAAACGTTGTAGAGCCTAAATTTCACACATGTTAATGTTAAATATTCATATTTTAGATAAAAAAAATACTACGATAAGATTAATTGATTTTTAGTATCAGAATTTGAATAATAAAGTGAAGAGTGCGGACGCGCAGCGTAGCAACTGGAGTGGGCAGCGGAGAGGGGGAAGCACGCATTTAAAATCACTCGCGCGTGCAAAATCTTCATTCTTCAGTTTATTTCCTTGTCTATGATCTTTAGTATCTCGGCCTCGGCTTCCAGATCACCTACAATAAATCCTTTTGTACTTAATCTGGGGTAGCTCGACGAGATAGACACGAATATCATATTTATTTTTGCCTTAGAAGCAAAATAAAGCCGCGAATACCAAATTTTTTCTTACTTTCCCTTTTTTAAAGCCATTTTAATTTTAATTTTATTTTCTATTACCACAATATCTTTCATGTGATGCTTCCATTTTTTGCGTAATTAATCATATTCACGTTATATTTGATGATGCCGCTGGAAAATTAAATAAAAACATCATTTTATTAAGGTAAGAAGTTAAAAGAATGGACCCTTTATCTCCACTCCTTTTTTATTCGAGGCTCTATTTAGCCTCTAAATAAATATGATATTCGTGTCTATCTCGTCCAGCTACCCCAGAAGTACCAAAGGATTTTTGTAGGTGATCTGGAAGCCGAGATACTGAAGATTTTGTAAGCGGGAGTCATTTTGAATGCGCAATATCAGTTTTCACAAAGAGCACGGCCCCTACTCCGCTGCACGCTACACTGCTGCTACACTGCGCGTCCGGACGCTTCACTTTATTATTCAATGTTTGATGTTTGATACTAAAAATCAATTAATCTACTATTTTTTTCGAAAATATAGATATTTAACATTAACAGGTGTGACACTCAGGGCCCTACAATGTTTAATGCACCCACCTTCAAGATTTTTTTGTAAAAAAAATGTTTTTTTTTAAATTCGTGACAAAATACCAGTAATTGATACCCGTAACTGCCATTTCCGCCAAATAAAAATTGAGAAAGTCATTAAAACAAAACATGTCAAAAAAAGTTATATATTATATAAAATATTTTTTGAAAAATTTTAAAATATTGGTTATTTATCAAAATTTTTCAAAAAAAGGGTTTCTTAGCTTGTCTGATGCAGGGAGGAGTATTCTCCTGCAACATAATAATATTTTATTACGTTGCAATCGTTACACGCTTGAAACCTTAAATTGCATATCGGTGGAAAATAGATTTTATTATATGTCAATGATCTCCATTTTTAAAATAACTAAAAACATGTTACCATCATATTTGACTACCTTTACTACATATAATAGGGAAATTCACAACCACAACACACAAAATCAAAATGACTCATATTCCACGAACACATCAAAAAAATGTATACACTCGTTGTTTTTTAAAGGGTTAAATGAGTTTAATCATCTACCAGCAGAAATTTATCAAAATTTATCAAAATTTTTCAAAAAAAGGGTTTCTTAGCTTGTCTGATGCAGGGAGGAGTATTCTCCTGCAACATAATAATATTTTATTACGTTGCAATCGTTACACGCTTGAAACCTTAAATTGCATATCGGTGGAAAATAGATTTTATTATATGTCAATGATCTCCATTTTTAAAATAACTAAAAACATGTTACCATCATATTTGACTACCTTTACTACATATAATAGGGAAATTCACAACCACAACACACAAAATCAAAATGACTCATATTCCACGAACACATCAAAAAAATGTATACACTCGTTGTTTTTTAAAGGGTTAAATGAGTTTAATCATCTACCAGCCGAAATTAGAAACTGTAAGTCTCTGTACTCATTTAAAAAGGAACTACTTTTTACATCTACACGGAGCATATAAAATGACCTATTTTAATTATATTAGTTATTAGCAATTATAGGTTTTAAGACTTATATAATTGTCGGTTACATCATATTGTAAAATGTTTTCTCTCTTTCCCTTTTTGGAGAATCACAATAAATAAATTATATTTTGCGGCATTTAGCCCAGCTAAATTATGCTGTCCCCGATAAATCGTAATGAGGACAGAGTAATAAATCTCGGTAACTCAGAACCATGCTATCATACATAAAAATTGTAAAGAGACTTTGCCACCAAGCCACCCGTAATAAAGAGGATGGCTTGAAGAAAATTACTCAAGTAAAAAGGAGGAACGCACAAAGGGCCTAATGAGGCCCAAGTGCCTTAGTGGAGGTGAACCACTACATTCCAACCTTATACATACATACATACAACCCTTTGACGTTAGGAAATGTCTTACTTTTCACAACCATTACGAAAAGTAAAATTTTACGTAACTGGTTTTGTAAAGTTAATTTCATAGTAGGTTATGCATAGCCTTACAAGCTATGAAAGTGACAAGCTGTCACACCATTACAAGCTACTGTATTATTTTTAAATGTATAATATTCGAGTTTTCTTTTCATAAAATATAAAATTGGTCAAAATTAGAAAAAATCTTGTATGAAACACGTTGGCAAACACTATTTTGTGTAACTTGCATCCTATTGCAGAACTCGCTAGTGCTCGTTCCGCAGAAATCTAATCGTTACACAAAATAGTACTTTTCCCAACTGGTTACATAAATAGCTATTTTCTAATTTTGACATGTAAAGTGAGACTTTTCAAAACCCTTTGGCGTTAGGAAACGTCTTACTTTTCACAACCAGTTACAAAAGTAAAATATTACGCAGCTGGTTGTGTTAAGTTCAGTTCATAGTAGGTTATTTAGACCTGACAAGCTATGAAAGTGACGAGCTGTCACACCATTACAACCTACTAGATTGTTTTTAAAAATATAAAATTCACAGTTTTCTTCTTATAAAATACAAAATTGGTGAAAATTAGAAAAAATATTGTATGAAACACTATTTTGTGTAACTCGCCCGCGCGTTCCGCAGAAATCTGCTCGTTACACAAAATAGTATTTTCCCAACTGGTTACATAAATAGCTATTTTATTATAGGTACTAGTTCTACACAATTCAATTTGTAAAACACATTTTAATCTATTAAAACGTGCCCTTGCAAAACGGACGCCATATAACACCACTGTGTTCATAATTTGAACACATAAGCACAATTTGAATTTTGAAGCCGTAATCCTGTCTTTATGACATTCCCATGATATGAGGTTGAGATTTCATTTTCATTCACGAGTAAATCTAATATGCTGGGTTTAAAAACTAAATGACCTCAGGGATTAACATTTGTTTTGTACCTGTAGAAACCCTTTTTGTTCTTCTGATATGCATTAAACAATATAATGATATTTAAATTATCTTCTTTAATATAATAATTTAGAATAAACAGTTGTTCAGAAAAGTCATTTTGTAACCAAATTCAATTAGGAGGAGCATCTTCCTCTCTTCCATGGTACCAGCTTTAAAATAAATTTCTCTTAATTAACATTATAAAAAAACAGCTAGTGTAAGAAGGAGCCTTTTAGGAGTATCCATAATGACTCATTATAAATACTCATTATGAATACATTATGGAAACCTCATTATTAATGATTGTCGGGTTTACAGTTGGTTGTACAAAAAATAAAATAACGGTGTGTTTTTTATAGACGAGAATGCCTATATTAATTATTATACAAATATTTCGGTTTTTTTTTGGCAGATTATTTCTATTGTGTTGGAGGGTTAACTTAGTCAGATATTGCAAATTTTAATAATATTCTTGGCTCATTTATTTTTTTACAATAGCAATTATTCCTTTTGTTCTTAATTATGATTTTTTCAATTGTGTTTGTGTAAATGTAGATTATGAGAGGAATTGAAAAAAAATTAGTTAGGTAATTTGACTCTCAACCCTCCAAATAAGTGTAACAATATTTTTGAATTATTAAATTGTGTTTCTTAACTCAATCGTGTCGATATTTTTGATGGGCTCATTTCTACATTACGAAAGAAATTAAAAACAAATTCGTATTCGAACCTAATTGTCGACTATTAATGTGTTTTCAATATGTTTCCCTTATTCAACTTTGTTAGTTGGGCCTGTTTTCCAATTTATACTTTTTCTTCATTGTCCACCATGTATTAACAAGTTTACTGTATTTGCAGTTCTACGTCAATTCAAATATATTTTATATTGTCATTATTTATATAACCTGTGGCTTGATATAAGTCATCTGCAAACAGTGAGCATTGGCATGATTTTATAATTGATATAATGTTGTCAATAAACAAGGAAAAAAGAATAGGTCCTAAATGAGAACCTTGAGGTGAACTTGCTTTAAATTCATATGAAAAATAACCGTTTACTTTGACTTTTTGTTTCCTATTTAATATGTATGATTTTAAACAATCTAATAATTTACCCGTAATAGCATGTTTTTTTAACGTGTCAATTAGAATATATTATAATGGTTTACTCTAGAGTTGGGGAAGTGGAAATATTCCCAGATAAGAAGATTTCCAAAATGGAAACTTTTCGAAAAGGAGGAAGGGTATCTACCTAGGTCTATTCCCTGTGGGTATGCCCCTCCTATAAGCATTTATCCACACTTTATTTTTTATCCACAATTTGGTATCTTGATGAAACATGCGTAAAAAGCGTAACAGCATAAAAAGTTGTAAAACGGGCCACACAGGAAATGGTAAGGGTTTTGTTGTGCTACATGTTGGAACTAGGCATGGATTCAAACAAAATGCTTCATTAATTTTTTCTACGAAGTCTAAGTCGGCGGACTACCACGATTCAATTGCCCAAAATTCTTTTAGGAAATGGAACTCTGAAAAACTGATTCCAAATATTACTGAGTCATCGATAGTGGTGTTGGATAATGTGTCTTACCATAGTTTTTTAATAGAGGCAATTCCTACTGCTTCCTGGAATAAAACATGACTAAAAGAATGGCTTTCTTATAAATATTTTCGATAGATGATCTGAAAATTGAACATTTAAATTTATGCAACCAGCACAAACACACCCTGAGGTATGCCATAGATAAACTTCTAAAAAAACATGGTCATCAAGTATAGAGATTACCACCTTACCATTGCCAATATAATCAATAGAATTAGTGTGGGGCATTTGTAAAGATTATTATGATCGACATATTGGTGAAGTTGGTTACGGAGACAAACAAGTTGATCTGGCAAAAGGCTTTGGATCAAATTACTCCAGATATTTGGGAAAATTGTGTTTGACATGTAGAAGACGTAAACAAAGATTGGGAACGTGAAGTACTTTACGATGAGGTTGAAGCGTTAGTTATTAATTTGGATTCAAGACATGAAGATGATGATAATGACGACGACAATGATGATGAAATTTAATGATTATCATATATTTTATATTTTTCCTTTCTAATATTTTTATTAAATAGTTCACTTGTATTATTAAATACACGTTTTTACTTTAATTTATATGTCATTTACAAATTATTAAATAATTGGTTTTGATATCACAATAAACGTTGTCTATATTTTACAATATATGTTTCCCCAAGAACAGGTTTTTCATTTTCTTATATGAACGCCGTCACATTTCTGCTCTAGCTTTACATTTTTGCGTTCGGCGTTGTAACGACTGCTATCTATATTCTGTGAAACATTTATATACCATTAAATTGCACCCGCTTTGTTCTGGTGTCGCTTTCCTAAGAAATAGGGATACACACATTTTCTAAAATGTCGATGTTGACATTTGCAGATCATTTGATACTTCGAAATCTAAACATATAGGAGGCAGCAATAAAAATAATGTTATTGTACTCGATTGAAGTACTTGATGTTGACTGTGTTGACAATAGAATAAAGTTAGTCATCGATGAAAATGAAAAATGTCGATGTTAACCGATAACATCAAAAAAATAGATTCGATAACCCTAAAAAACTGTTGAGATCTGCTGTATAGCACATTAATTTGACCCGTACGATTGTAATAACGTACACACCAAGATAGCTGAAACAGACCATGCCAGGGAATTATACTTCTGTTTCATTGGGAATTTAATCTTGGACATATTTCTTATACACATATATAGACATATAGCAAGCTTTTGAATGAAAACATACTGTGATTTTAAAATTCAAGGGATAAGAATACAATCTTTAACCACATCACTTTTATATCCCCATTTTTATTCCAGTCTCTGTATGTGTTGCAGAGTGCG
>CAXKVY010001735.1:0-44821 GCA_964058915.1 Tetropium fuscum
CGACGATCTTATTGATATCTCTATAGAACCTATATAATTATTAATATAGGAGCCGAAGATAGTTTGTCATAATCTCCAGACAAAGAAATTTGATTTTAATGAACTGATTTTACATATTTAGACAACATACAACGTATTTTTTAATAATTTAAGTTTATAATAACAGAGGAGGGCCTAGTTGATATTAAACTACCTCTTCCAGCTTGCTAAGATTTATATTTATTATTCTAATAAAATTAAGATAGGAACTTGCAAACCATTTTTCTCTACCTATCTGAATCATTTTCGATAAATCTTAGAACAAAATGAGGAATTTCTATTACCAAAGGTAATCCGGTGGTTGCTTGATTGTTACAATACTTAGCCTATCAGTTCATTAGTTACCACCGCAGGTTTTTTAAACGTTTTATCTAGGAATTTGCCGAATAATTACAACGAAATTGTAATTATGATAATACTCATTCGATCATGAACAATAAAAAACCGTTTCGAGATATATCCCTTCACAGATTTAAAATCTTAAAACTATAGTTCATTTTAATTATACAGGGTTTTGCACACAGCTTATTCACAGACTTTTTGTGACACATGTTTATTAAATGTTTTCCCGGGCACCCTATATAAGAAATGACAATTCTAGCTTACTTGAAAATAAGAAAAAAATTCATTACTTACTTTGTTGAACAGTAAGAAATACATTTTCAAAAAAAAAATGCTAATTTTAATAAAACCCCCGTATATTTGAAAATAAGCGAGATATCAAAAAACCTCCAAATTTCTTTTTTTTTTTAATTGGTCCATAGGCTACCGTGTTAAAAAGATTTTATCTCGATTTTGGTTTACATTAATTCTCGGAAAGAATGAAATTTTGATTTTTGTAGGGGTTTAGTTTACACCCTGTGTATTCCTTTTTTTTGGCACGATAGAAACATGGTATTCAGGCCATTTATTCCCTATAAAATTTCCAAGAACGTCCTGCAAACCGTATTTTGATATTCCATATTATTCAGAAGATATAGGCACCCAAAATTGCATTAAAATTTTGAATTATTCGATTCTATTGGACAGCAGTATATAAGGGACCTTTAATAAGTATTAAATAATGGCCAATGTAAGGTACAAACTGTACTAATTATTATATAGATGAAAAAGAAGCCTTACATTTGTAACTAAAAAAAATATTGATATTCATTTAAATGATCTTTATGTAATAAAAGGTTCTTAAAGAATTGTGTCACTTTTGTGCTCGATTATTGATCTCGGATTCCTATAGCGAGGTGTGTTGTGTGGAAAATATGCACCAGTGGCCTAATTCTCCCGACGCACACGATACTCCAATTTACAAGTCAACATAATATATGGATATCAAATAATAAACCCGCGCGTCGAAAATTAAGATTCTCCTCGTCCACGATTCGAGTGCCAGCAATATTCAGAAAAATTCGATAGGGGCATATTTATATATCGAAGAAAAATTTATAACGAACAGGGCGTTTGACATAGCCGAAGAATTTCTAATGTTACCCACATCACGAGTTGTCGAAGTCTTAGCCCAGGCGAGCCAAGGACAACTGCGAAAGATGCCCGAGGAAGCAGGAGTGGAAAGAGAACCCAATAATTGGACTCCACTCCGCTCCTTGAATACGAATCGGGGACTGACAGGCGAGCAGATGAGACCAAGTAATTGTTCGGGATAGAATGCATGCGGACTACTTTTCCATTCGCGCTATTTTGCCTGAATTAAGGGTAATCGACGGCTCAATGAATATGCAGTAAGTTTATAATTGGAACGATGACACCGCAGAATCTACTTGCTATTTTATGAGATTTACGTCGTGTATATATCCATTACAATTAATCATACTGTACATAATGGGAATTATTTATTATGTTATATCAAAGTATCGAAAAATATACAAGCATGAATAATTAATAATTTGTCTACAAAAAAAATATACTACAATTTTTATTTCGGGATAGCGATTAATTGATCATTTTCCGATCATTCTTTACCAAACGGAAAACTGCAATCATCAAGCTATATTATTTTTTTTAAAGTATTTTATACTGATCATTTTGTTGTTACAATATTATTCAAGGAAATCCATTTTCCATTATTCTTTTATGAAAGAGCAATATATAGGGATTTTCATCCTATACAGATTTTCACTTTGTCACGAGAGGCACTGGAATTTGATTTTGTAAATTTAAATTTTAATATTATTAAATGATTCATTTGTCTAAAATACTTGCATATTTCTAGAACATCTGGTTATGCCAGAACTTTATTATGACTTATCATAATACTTATCGCGATTTTAAATGAATCACCTCATATTATTATATTCTTGAATATAATCTTCAATTCATTGTATCCTGTGTTATTAAAACCATGCTTTCACTTTTTCCACCATGCGACCTTTTCAGATATTTCTTCCTTATAGAATTTGTCATTTAATTATTTTCCACACTCGATATGTTTGATACACGTGATACAAGAAAACCAATAAAACCAATAATAAACCAATAATTTTTGTAAATTTTCTCTTTGAGTATAATGAATTTACATAAACATCAAAATTTGTTACTTGTAAATAGTAAACTTATAAATACTTTCTAATTTGGTGCAAAACTACTACCTACTCTAAAAACGAATAGAAAAATATAATTTTGAATGGCGATGCATTTTTTAGAAATCAATACAGTACAAGTCAAGAAGAATAGAACAAGGAGACCTAGCTCGCGTAAAATAGGTACCGAGAGAACGGCACAAATGACATCGAAATCCGCAAGGGATTAGCGGCGCTGTGAGCGGCGCCCTACCTAGCTTCGGGAGTCTCCGTCAGCCTTCGTGCTTTCCCAGCCAATGTGCTTCATCAGGGGTTGGCTTTTTCGCTTTCCCAGCCAATTTGCTTTCTCAGGTTAAGGTGCGTGGTGCAGCTTTGCGCTGGTAATAGTCCGCCGTCATTAAACTTATCTTGCGACGTATTTTATGCTCACCGAAATACGCGAGCTCGGTCTCCTTGTTCTAGTCTTCTTGGTACAAGTTCAGACAAAGTGTTTCTTGACCGGAGTTAAAAATGACCTCCTTGGTGTTTTAAAAACACCAAATCTACTAATAATGATTGACGGTTATTGACAAGTAGTGATGTCTTTCTGTAGCTGGGATACCTTTTTTGTTTCTAATCTATCTACGTTTTTTTACATAAGAATTAAGAAATGTTCATAAAAGTTGTTCATAAAAACTACTTCATAAATAGTATCGCTACTTCATAAATAGCATTGTACCGCAGACACTTGACAAATATGGCATCATTGGATTGGCATTAGAGAGACCATCACGAAATTGTAATAATATACAGGGCGTCCCATTTAAAATTTTGATGTTGATGTCACGTGAAATGTGTAGGAAATGTGTAGGTGAGATAGTCCTTTTATGCAAAAATGGGCAATGCATGACTTGCAGATGAATAATCACAGGAAGACACACTTACAAGTTGTATATCTGGACATATATACGGAAGCAAATCATTGGTATAGAAGTTGTAAAAGTTCTTTCACCTTCATTAAGGATCTCAAAACGTGTCGCCGTTCTTTGCTGACGGTATCTTCAGTGGTGCCTTAGCTGGAACTGAGTCGTGACTGATCAGTCACGACTCCCAGCTAAGAAACCACTGAAGATGCCGTCAGCGAAGGACGGTGAAACGTTTGGAGTAGCACAAGCCCTTGAACCACGGCAAAACAGCCCGGAAAACATTTTTCAAGTACTGAACTATACCGGGAATAGGCCGTGAAAGCCTATGAATTACAAATACTGAGTTTCCAGTTCATTTCTGTTTTTATTTTGTTGGACAGAAAATTGGCGGATGTATGAAGTCTGAGGCTTTTTTCCCGGCGACTTTCTTAACATTCTAGTTGATATTACAGATTATGTCGAAAGAAAGGTATCGACCTTTTGAAATTGGCATTTTAACAGATGCCCATAGGGAACACCGGAATTTGTGACGCACTAAGAATTTAGATTATGAAAATAGAATCCAGAAAATAGTAAATAGTAAGAAACATGAATTGCTGCCCTCTTGGTCACCAGTAGGTACGAAATAAATCGTAAGAAAAAAAAAATCAATTTTCAGTACCAACGAGAAAGAAGAAATTATGAAAATATGGAAATATCTGGAGCGCGGACAGGCGTTTTAAAGCTGGCATGTGTTATTGTATTGTAATTCATTATGAAATTATTAACGTTGCTCATTTTGAGGATCTGATTAATTCTGGGATATCATAGTTTTCTCTTCTGGATAAAAGAAATTTAACCCAGTATCTATAATTGTAACGACACCTCTTAGAAAATATACAAATAATATATAAATATAAATATAATAAAGAAATATACAAAAAAGTTTCGAAACTCCTGCACAATACTGGACAATTATTTTAAATTATACTTCAATTACTTCAGCCGGTCACAATAAGCAATGCCCTAATGACCTCTTAGCGTAAGAGGAGATACTAGATAATTGCAGAAATGGTGCGGGATGCAGAAACTCTAGTCCGAGCTGCGTGTAGTCTGGTCAAAGTAACGAACACATCTGGGATGTGTATGCGAGTCAAACTCGGGTATTAGTCAAACCTTTTCCTGCACAAAGTTAAGCTGTGGCCATTGTCCTGAGGCATTCACTTTGACCCAGAGGTTAGATTATGTCGAATCATTTAGTTGATGAGATTAACTAGCTGAAAAATGTTTGATATATTAGATTAGTGGATTTAGTACGTCAGGGGGTAATTTTGATGCTATTTGTTACGGCTAATTTCATGGGAATCGACCTATATCCATTTTGTATCCTACCTACTTAATCTTTATTTAGATTTAATATATTAGATATATTTATTTACTGATATAGATATTTATAATACTGTATTACTTAAATTTGTAATTTGACAAAATTAGAAGCAGTAATATAACAGTAAGTAGCTACAATCAAAAGGATGCTCAGTATTGAAAAATGTAGGTACTACTGATCACTATTGATCACTATTGAAAAAATGGAGTTAACTTGACACAAAGCATCAGTTCACGAGGGCCATTTTCAGTTTAATTTACATAAGTAAAGATTTGTTAAAAAATATGTGTATATTTAATTGAATGGGTACAATTTTATAAGAAAGTTTGACGAATCAAAAAAGTTTGTTTTGACGTATATTTATTTCATTGTTGTTACTTTTACACAAAAATGCAAACTCATCCTTTTGACATCATTTTGAAATACATTATTTTTGTTAGTTCTAAGACGATTCCTAATATAAACAATAATGTTATGAGTAACACGTTTTTATCTCGAATCACATTTTTATCATATCCGAAAATGTTTATAATATTATGACGTTTTAAAACAAATGCCACCTAAATGTATCTAAAGTCTGCCTAACGAAAGTAGAACAAAGACGTGTGGGTGGGAAAGGCGTCAAAATATGCAACAGAGATTTCTGTCGAGCTCAGAGCTTGGGAATTTGGCTGCGGCAGAATTTTGTGTTTTTCCTTGCGTGTCTAAACTTTTTTACAACTGCACGTATGTCACACTTTGTTAATGGAGATCCGCACGTAGCAACCTGGCCAAGAATGTCCTCAATCACTCGTCGTATCTCATTAGATAAAACTTTGGGATGATCAACCGGACGCCTTGACAGACATCTTTCATGTCATTCATGTCATTCATGACCATGTCTTTCAAGGCGCTTGTTTATAAGACTTGACCGTGGGATTTTGATAAATATGGCCACCTGTTTTTTAGATAACCCATTTTTAATAGCCTCGAGCGCCTTCTTCAAATTTTTTTCAGAATAATTTTTGTAATTCCGGGTTCCCGGAGGTTTTTTATAATTTCTTACCATGGTTAATTAGTCAACACCTCTAACAAACAGAATCGACTGCAAAACACGCAAAAAAAATCAACAGAAGAAAAACACAAGAGATGAGAGAGAGCGCACGCACACGTATCAAAGTAGCCCTAGGATGTCAAAGTAGCCCCGATTGACGGTACCATTGCTAGGTAATTCTTTTTGCATGACAATATATTTCTGGAATTGTGGATTTGAGAAAATAGGATGGCGTCATCTATAAATATTTCAGTAAAGTTATTAACAGACCACACTAAGGGGTTACTACGTAGACCAATTGCTTATTTCAAATTGAAGTTTATCAGATTATTTACTTCATACTTAGGCGCATGTTGGGCAGCACCCATATATATTGAACATCGTGGTTCTAGATCTGATAAAAATATCAATACATCTGGAGCCAATGGTTTCGTTCCCTAGCGCCAGTCTGTTATTTACTATTATAATTAACGATATCCTAAATGTATGTTGCAAAACATAGCTCTAAAAATCATTACTATTTATTGCGATTTATTAAATTATGATCTATACTGGAAACCGTACATTTGCGGCCCTAATTTTGATTAATTAGTTTAAAATTACCAATAAAATGAGTGATACGAATTTTCCACATTGAAGGGGGGTAGTTGTTTCATGTTGTGATCCATATAAATGAATGTCCTTTCAGACGGTTTGCGGCCGCATTGAAAACCACACAGCTCCTTTTCTAATCTAATTCAATAGTAGGTACACAAAATAGCATCCTAATCTGAAAGACCCCTATCAATCACGTTGTAGGCAGGAAGCTAGTTGAGCATTGACAGTACCCTCAACTTCCTTAGAGACCTACCAATGAAACCCCAATCAGCCTCAATTATCATACTCGCCACAACAGGGGTTGATTTGAAAATAGGGGCTACGACGCGAAAATCAAACCATTAGATTTATCACGAATGATTTTTTTCATGACAGGATCAGGTATGAGAACACGAGACAATCAAATTCGAGGTTGCTTTACTGCCATTTATGTAAGCCCCGAGGTTCTAATTGACATTGTATGCATTAATGCTGGATTGGTTATTGTTCCACTAACAATAGTTAGTTCACTACAAAAAAAACAGCTAATAGGATTTTAAAATCTGCTGCAAAATGAGAATGCGATCGTTTAATAACAATAAAAAAATTGGTAAAGCTTCACAATAAAACCTGCTACATTGCCCTCGTAATGTATAAGCGATTTAAGGGAAGTTAATAAGTGAAAGACTGAATAATGAGCATCCAATCAGGCGGATGGTAATATTTAAGAGGATTTATTAACGAAGATTTGTAATACTTCTTATATAAAAAATATATACTGGTACTGGTACACAAAGTTACGGCATTTCCTTCGTATTTATCATTACCAGTAGTAGGAACTAGCAAAGTTACATAGCGATCTTTAAAATCATTGTTTGATATCGGATACATAAATAGCAATGAAAGGAAATACTACTGGATAAAAAAGGGGAGAATACTGACTTACGATATAAGGATCGGAATATGAAATATTACCATATGCGCTGTGAACGTTTAATAATCTAGTAATATGAAATTACGATACGAATTTCGTACATCGTTTCATCTATTATCAACAATTTTAATTTTATAGAGAAATGATATAAAATAATAGTGGTATAAAATAACCCACTCGGCGAAAAATATTTTAATCAAGTAGGTGTATTATATAATACCAGTGGGGAAGTTTAATTAAATATCTCTTCTCTTCTCGGAAATTCAGTAAAATCTCGGTATGAGAATGAGAATAAGCATTTTGAGAAGCAAATCCAAGCAACATAAACAATAAATATATCTTGAAAACGATTTTTTCACATATTTTTCGGATAAAGCTGAAAATGAGAAGCCATATTTTATTGACCCATTATTATATGTTAAAAAGTACTATTTAATTGAAGAATAAGGTGAATATTAGCAAAAATGCCCAGTTGCTGGGTTCTTTAAAGCGGAATACTAAACGGTATAATTCTTAATTCTGTTTACAATAAATAGTTTGTAATTTGGTTAGGTTAGATTATAATAATTATTTAAATGATTTACTTAGGTCTATTTTACCATACTAGTGTAAAGTGTCCTTTTATCGCACTAGTGCGGTAAACAATGACATTACGATATATCATTAAGTGTCGTAATATTTAACATTACATGTTGATAATTTGCTGAAGAATCTCCTGTTATCTTAATTAATACTTGTTCATTAACACCTGTTAATCTTCACCTAAATTTGTAACTACGCTGATTCGTTACATAACGTCTTGGAAATATCTAATAGCAAAGCAGAGATAACACTAAAGAATTCGAAAATCATATTCCTAAAAGTACAGAAAAAAACCATTCGTCAGATTCGAAACAGTTTACCATATTTTGCATGGAGGAAATTTTGTTTTGGGCATGAATGACTCTGTTAAAGATGTGGCTATGATAAAGATTGCGGATTGGGATTTTAGAGAAAAAAACATGTAGACAATTAAAAGAGTAGGTAAAATAGTAGGCAAAATTGTGGCAAAATATGTATTTTTAAAAAGTTCGCTTTTGCTTTCAACAAAGCGCGTGACGCGTTTAATTCTAAACGAAAGAGATTGCAGTGCTATAGAAAAATGTAAATCCGTAATTCGGTAGCATCTCTTCTATTGTTAAATAGGGCTCGTAACTCATGTATGGCTATCAAATACTATTCGAGCTCATATTTTCAGCCTTATATTTTTTACGCTGGGCTGCAGTAATTTTGTCGAAACAGGTCTCGTTAAATTGCCATGAAGCATTAAAAATGTACGGCCAAATGTGAGCTCTCATGGTACTACCTCGATAATTAATAAAAATGAAAGTAGCAGTAAAAAACTAGTGAAATTATAAAATGTGTATTATTCTATACGATACGCCTCGCCGAGTCGGGCATGTATTATAAAAAAACAAAGCATGCAGCTTGTCTTGGTTTTTTTCCGGCAGCAGTTAATAAAGTAATAAAGTACAATAATAATAAACGTAAAATAGAATAGCAAAATTCGAAAGCCATCTTGGAGACGCCATCTTGAAGATTGATTTTCAAGATGGCGTAAAAATTCTTAATCAGCGTCCCCAAAATTCCCGACATACCGATTTTGAGTTGATTCTCCCAATAAATCACAAAAATGTTCGTCATATTGAAGCCGCCATATTGAGTATTAATTTTGACAATAAATTCATTATCAGCGACTTTAAAAGTCGGTCTTTTTAGGTCGATTCAGACCACAAATGGAAAAAATATCTGCTATCTTGGAGCCGCCATCTGGAATATTCCTTTCCTATTGACAACATATCTGTTACTCCAAAATTCGAGTCGCTATGTATTACACAGGCAATATTTATCCGAAAATTTAAAAATTCACCAGTACTTTCCAGCAACTTTGTAGCGTATCGGAATATGAAACGTCTCAAAATGTATTATAAAAACATGAAATCAAGTGGATATTTTAAAGAGAGCAATAAGCGCATAATAGAAAAACAAAAGTGCAATATTGAGACTGATTGTGCAATTCTGAGTGAATTATATGACCAGGGAACTTACGACCAATGAGAAGCGACAGCTTTGTCGGATCATTTAATGTTTCGTGTACCTTTTTCACCCGGCTGAATTGAATGTTACATAACATAGTGAATGTTACATAACACACAAATACACTGAGAAAATAGGCGAATTTATATGTACACTGAAAAACGTCATAGAATATAGGTCAGATATGACTGCTGCAATGTGACACCGACAGCTACACAACCAACCTCGTCTCGCCTACTGAAAAAACAGTGAAGCTTTAGAACATTTCCGTCGCTTCTTGTTAGTCGACGAGTTATCTGATATGACCGTATTTCTGAATATTGTAAATGACCCCACGACAGTCATTACGTAATCGATTTTCATGAAATTTGGTATGCTATTCTGCGTGGTAATTTTAATGTCGTAGAAAAGTTTAACTACGATTTGTTATTATTCATATATTTTTTTAATATTTTTTGATACGCTGTGGTTCCACAAAAAACAATGTTGAGCCAAATCTTACGGTGCTTGAACATTTTGCTCTTGAGATGGCATGTTCACAAAAAACGTAACATTACAATTATAATTATAATAACAAATAAATAGTAATAATAGCCTTAACTCTATTTAAATAAAACAAGATATCAAGTAGTACTCATTTGTATGAAAATTATAATTTACATAACTGTGCGTGAGTATGCCCAATAGTCGCTATCTGTGATTTAAAATCTTTGTAGAGTTTAAACGTACCTTTCCAACTCCTGTGACCTCTTTGACCCCTATCCTCCTGAGAAGTGCAGGTGGCACAGGCGGAGGGGATCTCTGCAGGACCCCACAAAATCCTGTGTTGTCTACGTCGTCCGAGTTGTATCTCTTCTTTCTATAAGGAGATGAGGAGAGATTTAGCTTTTGCGCCGCCCTGAAACAAATTAAAATTTCACATTAAATATAATAATATATAAGCAATAATGATATATAATATTATATATATAAATATATATATATATATATATATATATATATATATATATATATATATATATATATATATATATATCTTCTAATTTGTCTTCTTTGCTATCTTTATATATTTTTGGAGGGTTTATCTTGGGATAGTAGCAATAAAACGACTGATTATATTACTTGACGTTTCTGCCCCTTTTTTGGGACTTTTTCAAAAGAGTATTTTATTTATGACATATTTAACATAGGCAAAAATGACAGATTTAATTAATTTTTAAGGTTACTAGTAACCTTAAAGAGATACGTGTACATGAAATAAGGTGCATCAAGTTGGACTAATTAGATATTTCACAAGAATTGTGAACCAATTGATATTATTTTCATATAAACTATTACAGACAGTGATAATATTATATTCAATTATATGAATCAGTGCTGCGTCGTATGCGTGCTGTATTCCTATCATTGCTGGTTGAACCTAAGGCATGCTTAGATACCGCCGGGATTCTATATTCCAACGGACTTTAGATGCTTTTACCACTGTATCGATGAAATATTCAAAATATGAAATATAAAATAATTAAAATTATTTATTGGGTACCAGCAAACATCTGCAACCAATTCATGGATGTCTTCTATATGCTCCGAATACTGTAGAAATACTAGTTACCGCAAATTGAAGGCATCGGTTCTAGAAGCTGTTGAAATGAATAGCGTAATCAGGATGGACAGCATATTACAACATTTCAATTTGAATAGACATTTAGTATTCCGGTTTACATTATTTGAATTCTGCAGGAAGTAACAGTCGCTAGCAATAATAAGTGTTTCTGTCCTCTATTTAAAATACGTCCGTTAGAAACAATAATATTTCTCATACGGTTGACCCTTCATAGTTGAGGATTAATAGAAGTTAATGGAGAATAATTTGAAAGTTATTTATACATGTTTTGAAAGTAAATTTTGGGGAATAAGAATGAAAATTACACAGACAAAGCCGAGGGTGGTAAAAAAATATAATACTACCATAGTATTTTTTTAGTTTGTTTTATTGTTGATTTTAAAATAGTGTTACGTTATGCATTATCAAGGCAAAATTTAATGTCAATGTTAAATTATAATCGGGTGTTTAATTTAAATAATCACTAAATAGTTCATGTAGATTTTGATTAATTATAATAATTATCATTACCGTATAGGTACACAATGTGATATCATATATTAGAAAAATAATGTGGCTTAAATTCGATATGCATAAAAAAGTCATTCATTTTGTATATATCGAGGCTTTTGCAAAGGAAATATTAATTTTATATGCATATATATATATATATATATATATATATATATATATATATATATATATATATATATATATATATATATATATATATATATATATATATATATATATTTAACACATTTATTTATGACAAATTCGATGATTACTATGCTATAGATACAGGTATATGATCAAATGATCAAATTAGAAAATTGTTATATGGTGGATGAGACAAATGATAATAAATAAACTATTATAAAAAATGTCTATCCGCTACTTAACCTAATATAAAATTATTGACACATTTTTGAATTTTGGGGTATTAAGTCCGAATTGGTTTCACTAAAAATCTTAAATCTATCTATCTATAAAATATCTATGGGCTCTATTTGAATTGTTCTTTTATTAAAGTTAGTAATGGATAAATTTAAAAAAACTGTTCAAAAGTGATCCCATTTTATAGTCATGACTTATATTTGAATGATATGATAAGGTACCTTTGTCTAATGTTGCTTCTTAAGGCTTTCATTTTCACACTTTGCTTTTGTCCGTCTAATTTTGCTTAAATTTCAGCGTGCCCCATCCATATGGCTTCCATGCAACTCTACAACTCATTAAATACTATTATCCCCTTATTTCTCTCTGCAAACTGCTTCCAAATTTATATCTCTAATATCCGTTTCTTATTTTCTCTCCTGGCCTTTGCTCTTTTTTCTCTTGATTATAATTTTTTTGCCTTGGTTTTCACCCTTTTTGTTTTCCTGCTCTCTTGATTCATTTTTAGAATGAAGTCATGTATGAAGTCATGAAGTCATGTCAATGAAGTCATGTCATGAAGTATGCCATGTCCTATTTTCTATACTAATGTCTATGCCATGCACACTTTAGTCATTGAGTTTATTTATGTTTAGCATCTTTACACCTTCACTATGTCTACTATACACTATACTTACTATACCTACAGTTTACATTCCTACTACCTATTTAGTATATACTATCATTTCCCTAGTATACTTAATACATACATATATAATTTTGCATTCGTAATCATTTCTGATAATATCTCATTTGATACGTACCAAATTGTCTTGCACAATACTTTAACGAGAGATCTCTACACTGATTTATAACACAATTATAACTCAAATATAGTTAATCTATTATACAACATGTTTATTTACAGATATACTTAGTTATAATATCAGCAACTCCTATTTTTCTACATATTATACGTAAGAAATTTTGTATTCTAGTATGTGCTATCCTAACATGATTTAAGATTATGGTAAATCGTACAAAGTTATATATATATATATATATATATATATATATATATATATATATATATATATATATATATATATATATATATATATATATATATATATATAAACATATAAGATAATATAATTAATAACAATGTGATGTGTTTCATTAGAGTTGGGGCATATCAGCTTTATCTTTAAAACAGAAATTAAAAATAAGATTACGTCTGCATTATATCAACGAAGCCTTGCTCCGACAGTATTATAACTTTAATTTATATTCACCACTTCCCTTATGAGGAAAAGCCAGTCAATAAGCCGCAACAATAACACATTAGGTGGTTCCGAAAACGCAATATTTTGACAGTGGTCTTCACAAACACGGGTCCCGGTAAAGGATTACGTATGGACGTCACGGCTAGAGCCTAGCTAGGGGAAGCACACGGAGGGTGGCTAGAGTGAATTCCCCTCGTCACGTGGCACAACCTCGTTCGTTCCGGACGCAGGAAAGTGTGAAATTGGAAAATCTTGGGAATACTCTTACTTTTGCCACCTTTTCTCGGATTTTTTGCCTAAATTTAACTAGGAAGTTCATAAATTATTAGTTGTCTGTCTGAGGCCACGTCTGGAATATATTTACATTATAAAAAACTAATGTCGTATAAATTAGATACACGTGTTACCAAGTAACATTTTTAGCGCTCCGCTTTCCATGTCACATTTTTACAAATAGTAAGATTATGCATCAAAAATATTGTAGCTTATTATATAGTACTTACTTAATTTTATTTTTTGTTGCTCATTTTATTCCAAATACTCCGATTGTAGGGTCATGAAAGTATTAGTTAGTGGGAGGATTATTTTGTGCGATATTTTCACGCCTCCTCGCGTTTTGAAATTATGATTTTTCTGTTGCATGATTTTTTGTTTAATCATGTTGGGTAGTGAACGCTAAAATGCTCCCAAAATAAGTGCTTTTTAAATATAAACTTCAGCTAATACTTTGATAGTAGTGTTTGTTGTTTACTTTAATATTTTATTATAAAATATCTCGTTCATTTTTCTGGTTAGAAGTTTGTGACATGCTCTCAAGGTACATTTCCAAGCAAACCATTTTGATATCACAGTATTGACATCTATTGATAGTACCATAACAACTTTTATTATGGTCGACCGAAATGGTTTCTATAATCTTACAACATCGCAGATAATTCTAGTTACTTGGGATGGTAAAAGTGTCACGTCTAATACACTAGCCAATTTTCACTTAACTTGACTTTTAGTATTTTTATTGCAGAACTAACGCGAAACTCTATACCCGCCTTGTCAGGCAGACTGAAAACGTCTGTGAAATTGAAAGATGGATGTAATTTGAAGACTTGCTGTACTTAGTGTCATATGAGATTTTCCTCGTTAAAGTATGTTGCGTTTCACAGGACCTATTTCCACTCAATACAAATTATCTACGGCTTAGAACAGAAATAGGTTGGTATTTGCTTAAAGTACGAGTATTACTGAAGGTTGTTTAAGTTGTAGATAAGTATGTAATGTATGTATGCACAAGTCTCTTAAAATTGAATGTATATAATATCATATGTTCGTAAATAAGTAAGTTATTTTGAATGTTGGATATTCATTGGCAAAGCGAACAAAATTACTTGAAATCTTGCTTGGACACTCCTTCCGATGTTAGGTTAATTTCACAAAGACGACCTCCTCCCCAAAATATTTTTAGAACATATGTAAAGTTTAGGAATACCTAGTCTCTAAAAGAAAAGGAAAGGGAAAGGCGAAGAACAAAAACAGGAGAAGACACAGAACTCAACGCGTTATTATATTTTATTCCGCGCCAATATTCTTGGCTATTATATTCTGAGACCTCGATAAGAGGGCACCGAGCGGTACCATAGCTCTTTACCCCTAATATATATGTAGGCGGAGACCGCCTTTTTAGAACAACTGATGATTTAAAATAAAACCGTTTAAGATTAAAGTTAAACTAACGTTTAATCTAAGAAATTGACAGAAAAGAAATAGGTAAACAATTTTTTTTTCTCTCAATTTCTTAGGATATTTTTAATATCAGTTATCAGAATAGAAATATTCATAAAAAATCCTGCCCACTTCTTGTTTGAACGAGTTTAATCGGCAGTATATAAGTGAGCTAAATCCTCCCCCGTTAGCTCACTGCCGCCCCCTCCCCCGGTCCATTGTAAGAGACACCCTGTACATGTAATATTTCTAATATCTTTTGGCTGTACACACAAATATATGTGGAATAAATGATAATATTGTAAAGTAATGTTTTTAATGTTTAATTATTCTTAAATTGGAGGTAATATCCTGTAACCTCATACATCGAACTTTACATCAAATCCGATATTTCTTATTTTTTTTGGTGAGTTGTATATGATGGCAGCCTAATGAATATTAGAATTTCGACCTCGGTAGAGGTCCTAAGTCGGCCCCTAAGTCGGCGAAACCTGAAAGAAGGACAATAGGAAACTTCGCTGTCTTCTGGATGTTCGACAAAGTTGTGTTGGCGTTTTCGAGGTCGAAACTTTGGAACATTCACTGGGATGACATAATAAAAAACTCAGAACTTCTAGATCTTCTGAAGTAAGGTATCCCCCCCCCCTTTAAGGAGACAGATTACTGGACGTGTATGTAGATACTATCAGCAATTTATTTTTGAGGCATTTCGGTAAATATAGCGGTAGTAAATCTTTTCATTGAGCAACCTAAAAGCATTCTAATACATTTAATTTATGACAAAGTTGTATAGTTATAAAACAAGAATGGCATGCGTGACACTAAATACACCAGGGACATAAAATAGTAGATTATGTATTTTCTATGAACCATTATAAATAGTTGTTATGCAACTTTTATTGCCTAAGAAAAGCACGCACAAAAATATTTAGAAACCATTTTCTCCGTTTCTCTATCATCTACCTTTGTTGCAGTCAATAATTTTTATGGTATAATATATAATATAGCGCTATTGTACCTAAAACCAGTATTATATTTTATATATATATATATTGAAACAAAAAGAAATTGTAGCGAGAGAGCGAACATATAAGTACGATATACATATAAAACATATTCTAAATAAACTTTCATTGCATAGTATTAGTTAAAAACTCCATGTAAATAGTAGTTATAATAAGTAAAAAAATAGTCAAGTACATTTTAAAACAAAAATATATAGATATTTATTCATAAAATAAAACAATTTCATATTTACCGGTAAGAATTTGACCAGAATTACCATGCAATGCAAGATTCAGTTAAACATTGAGCATATTGTACTAAATACAGCCTATTCAAATTTGACAAAGTAATTGTAAATAAAATGAAGCAAATTATGACATACTGTACATTATAAAGCAAGTAGAAATAAAGCTGGAATGTTTAATCAAAGTAAAAATATGTCCAGATGGTGATATCATTTGACAGCTAATGTCACATGTAAGACTACTTTCATAATCCAAAATTATAATACCTTAAGAATATTAGAGAATATATATATAATTATATATAAAGTCAGAAAAAAACAATGTAATATAATATAATTAATAGTGGTTAATAATAATTTAAATGTGATTGATATATAAACATAGTGAAAGTGAATATAAGTCAAAACTTATTAAGTATAAAGAAACAATAAACAGAACTTTAAAACAAGTAGGTAAATATAAGGTTTCCAAGGAAGTAAAACAGATGAAAAAACAATTTATTGAGTAGCAACGAGTGGGTTTTAGAGAAGAAAGCATGTTGCATAGAAAATTTTCATAACTTCTCCTTAAAAAGTAAGAAATTATAAGAAAAATACCAAGAATATAAATACTTACTACATCAACTACAAGAATGTTCAATAAGCAGCAAGCAGACGAGGTTCCAGTTTCGTAAGAACATATATTGGCCATTTCAGAAGAGCATCCATGAGATATGGTATAAGCAGTGTATAAATGCAAACCGCAGCAAGGAACTAAGGCCTAAAAATAACAGCGAAAACAATATAAATAGTACACCTTATAAACATTCATATATCTGATCAGAATAACAAGTAATTGATAACTTAATTAACATATATCAAAGTATTAAAATGCATGCTAAGTTTACTTACCAATTTGAGCTCTAAAACTAGTAAAGTAGATCTTTTTCTAACATCTTTTTTTAAATAATCTTCATAAATGTAGAACATAATAAGTAAATTCCATATCTTAGGTTAAAATTTTAGAATATATGAGTCATAGATCGTAGATAGTACATCATCATAGATCAAAGACAATCTATAGTATCGATCTATGCTGTGCTTAGGTTTAAGGCAAGTTTATGTGTTTCTAGTTTATTTCGTAGTATAGGAATCTATGTTACATATACCCAGACATCAGAGAGACATATTAAGGTTTGAGATTTAGCTACGACTCGATAGATGGAGTGATATATTTAAATTAATGGACAATTTTTAGTAGGTAGGTACATAGTGATAATACAAGTAAATATTTAAATTTATACATAAATATGTATAATTTGATTGCATATAACGTAGAGGTATAAATATATTTCTCTGATAACAAGCAATTTATAAAAATTTGATAAAAGATTGTGAATAAAATTATGTTAAATTTGGGTAAATTGTATCTGTATTGTCTTGTTGTGGATCTCTAATTTCTGCTAGCTTCCCTAATGAACCGACTTCTGGGAGAATAAATATTTCAAATGATGCCAAGGTTAGGTAGGTATACTTGGTAAACAAAAATTAAAATTAAAATAACTTATTATTTCAAATATAAAATTAAAAAACATAACTAATTATTTCAATATATATATATATATATATATATATATATATATATATATATATATATATATATATATATATATATATATATATATATATATATATATATATATATATATATATATATAATATACCTCTATTCCTGGAATTGTGTTATATAATATATAATATTTTCAAAAACACCCTGTGTATATACTCTTATTTAATTCGTAAGGACACAACCACGAGTCACTTAAACCAGGAAAGGCATATCCGAATTAAAAATTTAATTGCGCGTTCTTCACTATATACTTTAAAGCTGTAATTATATAATTAATGTCATTAATTAAATCTGCAATTAGAGGTAGGTCTGGTGAATGCTGGCTTTTATAATACGGAGTTACGATTCGCCTCATGATTTTATAACCAGATTACGCTCCTGGAAATACTTTATCCAGGAAAATGAAACGGATACAGAGTCAGTGAGTTCCATTAAAAGTTTAAAAAACTTGAATTGGTGTAATCTCTACGTTTTATGTTGTGTGCACGTTGGAAATTTGTCATAAATATCATTGAAAAGTGATACAATGTCATGCATAGATAACAAATGACTTGATAATGTACACGTTTGGTATATGTGCCAGTTTCATTTATGTATTACTTCTGGCTCTTAGGATGTTCATTTTATTGTGTGGATTTGGGATAGTAATATTAAAACGTAAAGTAGGTAGGTATTTAATTTTGTATCTTAAAGTCGCGTAAAAAATACGCAAAATATTTGTTGGTTTAGATGACGTAAAATAAGATTAATATTATTATTACATTAATATTTGAAATCAGTTTAGTTCTAGCTTATTTCCGTGTTTTCTACCGAGTAAAAAGTTAAATAATATATGAGTTCGTTCTTAATAGGTACATTTCGCCAACCCAATACTAAACTCCTGTTTCCTAATGACATGTGGCGCCCCTATTTGAATGATGCTAAAGCTTCGAAATAGTTAGTGCCACTTGCTATTTATATTTATATGTTTCGTAGAGCGATTAGCGACATTCTTCTCAATGTACTATAAAATTAAATAAAGCCACTTGCCAAGTGGGTTTATGTTATTAATTATAATGCATTAAGACACGTATGGCGGTGAACTATCTACCTACAAGACAAATGTTTCTTGGACCATCATCTCGGTAATGAGTTGTTCGTAATTGAGCTCTTACAGTGTGTTTCAAAAATGACTAAATCAGGGTCCGACATATTTGTATTTTAATTAAATGCACTCGTAAAATAAAATAATAAAATATTACATTTTTTATACATACGTTTTACACTTAATATTTGTTTTTAAAAAATTCCACATCATAATAAAAAAAATGTATCAAGACATAGTTTATGCGCTGCACATATGATTATAATTACGTTGTTAGTCTAGGTTTGAGGTTAGTCAACTATTCAACTAGTTAGTCAACTCAAGTTATAAAAAAATGTAATGTTCCTCTCTTAACGTACGTGTCTTAAAAAAGTTCTCAGAAAAAAATGTCAGAAAGGACACGTGATTTTTCCTTGTGTGTCTAAATATTTTTCCAATAGAAAATATCGTTAATATAATATGTGGTCATAATTTACGTTTAGTTTATTTTCGTGAAGAATTTAGTAAAGTCATATAGGTATACCATTTTTTATTAAATGCAAAATAATGACTATTGGATAAATAATAATTTTGAGTACAAATAAATAAAGTCCGTAGGAGAATAAATGCAATTTATTTCGGACTTCCGTCATTTTTCCACTATTCGGCTAAACGTATGTAGCTGATTTATTGATTTTTGCAAAAAAAAACCTATTCCAGAACTCACGAGCCGTGTTGAACAGCAGGGATTTTAATACGCTCAAATCCAATTTATTTATAGCAATTTAATTGTATATCATACTTTGTAAAAATGCCAAATAAGAAAAACACTTGGGAATTTACCTGTGTGGTAGTAAACAAATCGTAATGTAAAAGTATATCAGCGGTGACACACCGAAAAATAGTAAATGTAAGATGTTCCTAAACCAACTATACTATATTGATATTTTTAGTCAATCTCAGTCACCCTATTGACAGTATGCTCATGATCGTGCGTTTAAAAATAAATATTTAAAAAACTAAATTTTCTGTAATCAATTACACTAAATTTTATTTCCACCTAATAACGCATTAGGCATAACATAAAAACAAAATTACCATAAAGGCAACATTAATCCGCTAACAGCGCAGTAAAATAAACATTTCGTGTGTATATTTTTAGTTCGGAACAACTAATTTCCACATTATCCGTGTATATTCATTAAAGCCCTGCATTGAGACTTGAGACACAAGAAAATAAAATGCCTCCGCCGTGCATGGCAGGGGCGTAGCTCGAGTATTCAAACCGGGAAATACCTGCTAGTATAGGTGGGTATACCCGGATGATCTTTATTGTAGTTGAGGCATTCGATTCAATGAACGCGTGCTCTAATCTAGGTAGAAATTCCGAGGCCGCTATATTGTTAAATATTACAAATATTCTTCCCATAACTCTGAACTGACAATTAGCTACAAGGAAAACTGGGATTTGTTCCATAAATTGAATATACCTATGTAAATAATTAGAGTAGGTACCAATATAAAAGTGTTTGGTATGGAATTCGGTTTGCAGTTCAAGTTTATATCTAGGGAACCAAAAAGCAAGAACACTGAAAAAATGAAGATTTTCTAAATGGCCATTTTTTAAATGTTCCTTATAAACAAATGTACATTGGAAACATTTATTAGCTTCAGTCTTATTTTTTTCCTACAAGCATGTATAATTGTCCACATGCTAAATGAAAAACTTGGTTTAAAAATAATTAGCTTTTAAGAAAAACAACAAGAAAATTTGCCCCAAAAAATGCTTGCCCCAAAAAATGGGGGCAAGTGCATTTTCTCGTGTTAAAGTGAAATGTATATACGTTTATTTTATTTCGAGGTTAGAGTGTTTTTCTTGGAAAGTTCCAAAGAAATGGTCTTTACAGATCGAAAACATATTTATTCAAAATAAATTATAAACCCGTAAACCTGCGTTGAAGTTGAACAAAAATCGGAAGGGTGGCCCAATACAGTGAATTGAATATACTTATTTATATAAAAGATCCTACTCGACAGTATTATAACCACAGTATTTGTAAGTCATAATTGGAATGATATTTATATACCCCTAATTGTGTGACGTATTGTGGACGAACTCACAGATTCCTACTTTTTTGGGGGTTACGTTGTTAAATAAGAATCAGTAGATAAATGACAGTAGATGACGCTACTATAGGTATATTTTGGAATAGTGGCTCAATATTAAGATCCAGTTTCCGAAAATTGGAATCCTATACCTACATGGTACAGGACTCAAGTTAAAACCGAAAACCAATAAAATTAACAGGTATGCAATATTTTTTTTTAAATAGTACACTCTTTAAATTTTGCGTTTTGGTACAGCGTTTGGAACTTTATTTGTTTCTTCTTGAGGAAATGATCTACAACAAAATATTACGTCAGCTAATTAAAATTATATACTAAAAAATGTGTTGCTAACAATAATTGAGATTGATATTGAAGTTAACAACTTTAATAGAATGTATTGGATGCATAATTTGCATTTTATTTTATTGCACTAGGATAAACACAATTATATTTGTAGGTAACATTATTATTGAATGTATGTTTCTAACGTGGAGAGGCTAAGGCGACTGGAACAAGTGCAAATAATGCTTCCCGTACAATATATTAATGTTGTTAACTTTAATGTTAATCTCAATTGCCAGGAAAACAATTTTTCAATATATAATTTTAATTGGTTGTAATATTTTACTGTAAAATATTTTCTGAACAAGAAACAAATAAATTATCGAAAGCTTGAAATTTAAAAAGTGTATTTTTTAATTAAAATTTCACCGTATCACACCCACACATTTTTTTTAGGTTTTCGTAGGTATAGAATGTAGTAAGTAGATGATATCAGGGTCTTCTTCCACGTAAGTATCTCCCATATTTTCTTGTGAAACAACGCTTCGGCAGAATCATATCTGCCACCTTCAGGTTCTTCTCCTTAACGGTTTGTGCTGGTTCTGCTTCTGGCTTAAGCTGCTTCTGACTTAAGTTCAGTTTGAGTATCCATATTTGTCTTCTTCTCTCGCGACCTTGTCTTCTTCAGGAATTGCGCAAGAATTTACAAGCTTAGGGTTCGATATACATATTATAAAGAAAATTGTACACTTACGAAAATTGATATTATGATTACTACTACTACCTACTAAGTTGCAGACATGAGAACAGCATAATAATATATAATATTATAAAATTTCTTACGGATTAATAAATGGTTAGATAAATAAACATTTAAAATTTCCAAAAGTAGCTGCAACATTAAATTTAAAACTAATTTAGTAAAGCAGGCATCCAATAGAAGTTGTATTGCAAAGAACCAAGAACTGTGTAAAAACCTTATCTATTGTATTGCTATGAAATTATTAAAGGAAGTAGGATAGTAATTGTTATTATTGATTGGTTATCGGCCGGTGCTGGTTGGTTTTGGTTAGAAATATATATGCGTAAGAGATAAGTATAAATGATACTCTGCCCTTCAGTATCTGTACGAGAATTTAAAGTAGTGTCATTTTAAATTAACAAAATAACGGGTATTAACTCGTACCTTTTATGATAATAATTTAGCACAAACAAAACTACAGCTTCTACCATTATTGTTATACTAAATAGTTGATGAGTTTGATGATCATATGAAATCTAATAATAATTGCATTCGCTTTCGTTATCGTATAAGATCGGCCCATAATGGCGACGCCACTGATCAGTCACAATTCCGATCCACGTGTCAACGATTCAGGTGGTGATAGTGTCAAGTAAAACTGATGGATCACTTACTCCCTAACCTCTACCTACTTCTGGGTCGTGTTTCCGAGGGCCCTTTCAGCCAGTTACCACCTTGTATTATTCAAAACAATTCCTACCTTCCATTCATAATAAGATTGAGTATTTAATCAATGCTTTGACATATTGGATGGAACGGTGTAAATTAAGGATGGATTAATTTAATGGATAAAGCTCGTTCGCAAAATCACACAAATTATTAAGGGGTCTGATACACACTGTGGGATTGCGTTAAGTTTTCTTGCACTGATTGCTCCAATAGTCCTTGCCTCCATATTTCTTTTTTTCTAGTTGCATTGCATATGTCTATAATAGGTAATAGAAATAGATACATTTCTTCTTAGATATTCGAAAAAATTAGTTGTTCAACCTAGTTGTATTATTCGATGAGTAGGTATACAGGGTGTTTCTAAAACGAGATTTTAATAGGGGAATTTTCAGCAGAAGTTAGGATATTTCGTACATTAATTCCAAAGCCACTCCCGCGTACATTACAGCCCCCTAAAGCAGGTATGGACAACCTTTGCTTATTATTGGCTGAGGGCGTAATTTCGGGACTTAATCAGATCGCGGCCTATAGGCAAAAAATAATCAGGTAGTAGTGAATAAAAAAGCCACAGAAATGGACACATTTTTTTATTTATTAATTATAATAGCACAATCAGACATATAAAAAGCACATAGATAGAAAGATAGAAAAAAAGATAGAAAAATCAAATCAAAATTAATGAGATACTTGAGTTTGAATCTGAGAAACAAGATGATCAATATTGGGGTTGATATCCGTAGTACATAGGCGCAAAGTGTTTTATAAATTAACATCTGTAAGCCGAGTACGATCCCAAATTTTCATGATTGAAAAAAGCTGCTCACATTTATACGTGCTTCAGAATATGCAAATTATTTTTCGTGCGAAAACTCTTCAGGTGTTGATACTATTCTTCGGAAAGGTATGTTCTGCAAAATTCGATTAGTTCCACATCATCAAATTTAGACTTCATATATGAGTCTTCTTGAAGCTCGATTAACTTCATTTGTAGGTGAAGGGGAGCATCTTCCACATTACACTTACAAGGATTTGCAAAAATATTGAAAGTGCTATCCATATTCTTAAAATCAGAAAATCGATCAGTGAATTGCTCTGACAGTAGTTCTAGTTCATCAGCATAGCGGCCGTATTCAATGTTTTCGTGACTGGATAATGTTAAAAAATGAAAACAGTTTTTACTTCTCATTTGTGTTTCCCACAAGCGAATTTTGTTTTGAAAAGCTTTAAGATGACTGAATAGCTGATTTACCAATTACCCTTGTTTTTGAAACTTCCAGTTCAGGTCGTTTGAGTGTTATGTGATATCTATCAAGAATGCCAAGTCACAAAGCCAAGTTGGATTTTGCACAAATTTGCGACAATGTTTTCTCTTTCAATTTCATAAAATCAGCTATGTCTTTTCTAAGGGCATAAAATCATAAAAATTAGCATTTTACCTTTTCTTAGCCACCTTACTCCGCAATAATATGTCACATCATCGTGTTCTGTAGAGAGTTCAATCAAAAATGCTTTAAACTGGCGATGGTTAAGACCGCGAGATCTAATGAAATTAATGGTATTTACTACCACATCCATAACATTTTTCAGTCGAATGGTCTTAGAGCACAAGTTTTGTTGGTAAATAATGCAATACAGAATTATTAAATCCCATTCTTGCACATTCATAGCGATTGCTCTTTCCTTCAGAATTCCGATAAAAACTTTTCGTGAAACGACCACTGAAGGCGCACCATCTATGCACACTCCAAACAATTTACACCATTGCAAACTATATTGCTCAAAAGTACTTTGCACCTCTGTAAAAATATATTTTCCAGTAGTGGTCCCTTGTAGCGGACGTAAATTCAGTAATTCCTCTGTCACTGCAAATTCTTCATCAACACCTCGTATAAAAATAGTTAACTGGGCTGTGTCAGATAAATCTGTACTCTCATCCAAAGCAATCGAAAATGCTTGAAAATCAGCCAAACTATAGGTCAATGTTTTTTTAATATCACTAGCCATCATATCTATACGTCGAACGACAGTACGCCGCGGTAAGTTCACTTTCTCAAACTCTTCCTTCTTTTCTGGACACAAAAGTTCTGCAACATCTACCAGGCACTCTTTAACAAACTGCCCCTCAGAAAATTACTTCAATGTTTTCTCTATTTTAGAACTAATTATAAAACTAGCTTTAACAACATTGTCTAGATTTGATTTTTGTGAATGGAACATTTGTTTCTGTTACAGCGAAATACTTGCTGGAGTAATACCGGTTCATATTGTATTCTTTTAAAACAGAAATTGTTTCATTGCCCAACAAACACATAAGTTTACCACTGTGCAAGATAAAAAAGTATTCATCAGTCCATTTGTCTTGGAATTGACGACATTCTGTGTCCATTTTTCGCTTTCTTAAACCAGACATGTTGATAGAACTTGCTTGAATATTTCCCGCGTCGTATTCTTGATCGTACGCGAATATGCGATGCGAATATGCGATGTGAAAATTTTATTTCTAAAATCAAAATATCAATTTTACGAAGAAAACTAAAAACACAAGAGTTTCTATAAAGAAATAAGATTATTAATGCACGTGGTCCGCCGAATTTCATTTTTTTTAATTCTTCCATAGTGGAGAAAATTAATAAAATCATTTTTTTACCCCTATTTTAGAAGGCTGTAACTTGGAGGGGAAGGGGTTTTGGAAAAAAATACATCAGGATCATATTAATTTTCGCTGAAAATTCACCTCTTAAAATCAATTGCATCAATTTAGTACACCATGTATATATAGTGACACGAAAAATAAAGTAATCGGTTCTAAAATAAAATTCAGATGTCATTTACGTCTATTTTTGTTTATGCTTTAATAAATTTAAAATGTTTAAGGTAAGTTTATGTGTAGCCCTATTATAAAATCGAAACTAAAAGGGTACATAAATTTTTAAGTCGTACTTAACTTGAATACACAATTTTATAAATATAACATCGGTAAAGAGTTACTACTTGTATTTTATCATTAGTATCCCTATATACAATATTGGTGTTTCTTTTGAACTCTAAAAGTGAGCTAAAAACGGGTATAAATAACAGGTAGGGCAAAATATAGATCTTTATATTGAAAATAGTTGGCAGCCTCTCATATAATAGAGAATTAGATCATGGTTAAGCTTTGGTTGCGGCCAAATAAGTGATGGAGTATTTCCCCAGGTTATGTTCAGATGTAGGTAATAATCGCCCAGTTTTGGATACTGCCCAGTTTTGGAAAACATTACAGACCTAGATAACTATGTATATATTTGATCCCAATGAAATGGGTACCATTGATAACTCTGTATTTACTAGAGGTACAAAATTCGACTAAACTAGCAAAATAGCGGCAACACAGTTTTTAATACAGTGAAAAATAAAAGACTTATGAAGCATAAGCTAATGGAAATTTTCTCTTAAATTTTCGTCGGACAAAATTTTACCATTGTGTTCGTCATAAATTTTCGTCATCTGTCGGTCCCCGGATGTCGCGTTTTTTGTTAACACGCTATCTCAAGAAAGAAATGTTCAAATAACGTAAGATTTGGCACAAAAATCGTTTTCGGGTAAAGGAAGAACCCTACTGTTTTTGAGCGAAATAAATGCCACTCAGCATCGTCTAAAAATAGCTTCATGGATGATTATGGATGTATTTTTATGAAAAAAATAAAGTTCATTATTTATTATCTACCAATATTTTTGTCATATATAATAAAATAAATTTCGTTGTCTATTAAACTTTTTTAATTCTATTATTGTTTTTAATTGTAAGAAAAATATCATTAACACTTTTCATGTTTTTCTATCATCAAAAAGTATAAAAAAAGTAATAACTCAAAAACGCGTTCCTCAATTGTTTTTTTGATTTCTTGCTAGTTAGCTAATTTAAACAATTTTGTATCATTCATATTGACTGAGTTAGCGATGGTGCGTACTTGATTTGGATCAGCCTGTATATCCAAATCAGATAATAATCATTTGCTTTGTTGAATTTACTACTAAACTTGGACGAAACTTATGAAAAAGGCAATCACATAGCATCAAATGATATCATGCAATGTTGTAAAACTTCACACGCCAAGGTAAACCTTACGGTTTATGTGATGAATTGTTATGAAGCACAGCGATCGCATATGGTTTGATAATTCCGCATGTATGCAGATATTACAAGAATTCCATTTGTTAAAACTCGTTGACAGTAAGCATGTACCTTGCGCGAACATGGAAATAAGCAAAAACGGCCGTAACTTAAACAGGCTATAAATTGCCGGTTATGATCAAGAAACACAAAATAATCCTGTTTTTAAATAATCTTTTTGTATCTGTGCGTGTACAACGAAATTATTATATTGCTGATTAACCCACGGTACTGCTCGGTATTAACTGCAACTCTTCGTAATATATGAGGATACATTGTCATGTATCCAAGCATGCATATTAGTTTAATTACTAAAGATCCACATCATATGACCGCATATAAAACTTTAGAGAATATAAAAATTAAATAAATAATTTAAGAAAATAGCTTATGATAATTGTGTTGTAAATTTCAATAATAAAGGCAAATATAGCTGGAAATTCATTTTTCATATTCATTCATATGATTTTTGAGCCTTGTTAAGGATTGTACTGACTCATTCGAGTTCTACAGGATGGTATTTTAATGTTATTTTTCCTAATTTTGACATGTAAGTGACACTTTTCAACACCTTTTGACGTTAGAAAACGTCTTACTTTTCACAACCAGTTACGAAAAGTAAAATATTACGCAACTGGTTTTAATAATTTAAACTGGTCAGCTCGTCATATATAAAATTGTTAACTATTATTTTTCTAATTAGGCAGCTAAAATATGTTTGAATTTTGACACAATAAAATCTATACCTTATTCTACTGTTAATTTATGCCATTATATTATATTATTGAGTGACTCACCTCACTCCCTAAGAGTTTTTAGACAACAAAAGCAAATTCTGATTATGTTGAGCCGTTGAGATTGTCAACTTCAATAAAAAAAATATATGACTTCGCTTTACATATATTTTAACCTATTAGAAATATACAGCAATAAAGAGGTATACGATATTTATTGAGATTATATTCTTATTAAATTATAGCTTCTACACCACTGAAGAATATATAAATACAACTGCTACATTTTAGTGTAGTACATGAATTATGCTTATATGGTGCCATTTTGATATATGATTATTTGATATTTTTTAAGTATTTTTAATTGTATTTATGGGTTAGGGCTTTGGTTCACACGAAAAAATACATTAGGTATAATGTATTTTTTTTGTTAACCAAAGCCCTGTTATATTCACTTTTTATACATCTAGATACAATTATGTTAATTTTTTTTAAATAAATTTGGTTTACTCTTTTATATTTTTTATTATTAACGCCTACATAAAAGCCAGAGGTATGACTTATTTTTACTAATAACGTGCTTTAGGTACATGTAAAAAAATATAACGTCAAATAAACTTTTTCTTTCTTTCTTCAGTTATTTCTTTATTTTTCTTTTCTTTTTTCTAAATACAACTTATATGTATGTAACTTATAATATAATGATATTTTTTAATTATTTATAATATAAGTATTTTTTAATTGTATTGTACGGCAATCTTTTTATCTATTAATCAAAACCCTGGTATATTCACTTTTTATATACGTTGATATTATTATATTCATTTTTTTGAATATGTTTCAAACCCATTTTTTATATTTCATATTATTGTCGCCTAGATACAATCAATAGGCTTGACTTATTTTTACAATAAACGTGCCACAAATAAACATAACGTTGTCGTTTTCTTCCTTCCCTTATTTATTTCGTTCCTTTTTTCTCTCTTTTTTTCTTTCTTTTTTCTTTCTTTCTCTATTCCTACGTTGCTAAATGCTTGATTTATTGTTCTCGATAAATTGATTGAAGGAGTACTTTGACTATTTGCAACAACGGGCTGTGTCAGATTTGTATTTTATTTAATCTAAAATTAATGTTAGATTTATTTAAAATGCATAAATTGTACATACGTGATGAAAATTTTATGTAAATGGGTAATTTAGAATTGCGATAGTAATCTTAGCGGCGATTCTTTATTAATATATCGCGTTCTTGCTGAAATTTTCCGGCTATAAAGCAGAGGTATAAAAGTTTTTCACTTTATGAGAGCCGCCTATTGTACTCTCACCCCTCTGCATAAGCCGTCCGTGGTATATATAAAAGAAAACAACAAAAAGTTTAACAATTAGTTTTCACCAAACTCAATTTCTCTCATGTCCCATCGGAATGGTGCAGCATCATCTTCATATTTTACATATACATGATATTATAAAATAATAAATATTGTGAACAACCTAACAGATGGTTAGGTGATTTTTTTTAATTAATGCCAAACTAAACATTTATCTCCTTGCATGTCATAATAACATCATTGACATTATGTCGTTTGATTATAGTAAAGTACTTACGTTTATAATATGATCATAGTACCATAACGAAATCAAAAAAGTTTTAGTATGTACCATAATGAAATTCAAAAAATATATATTATTAGTAATATTTGCAGACCTAAACATTTTATTCAAAAATACACAACATTGCAACTTAAATATTTATTATCAAAATATTTCAATCTAAGTATTTAATATAAATTGTAAACAGCAATTATTTTAATTGTCCCTATTAATGCCATTTGACTCTATGGCACATAAATTTGTTATCGCACGTAAACTTATTGCCTTAATATCTTCTCAAATTTGTATTTCAGCCTGTTTATTCTCTTATAAAATTGCTGCTAATATTTTCTTCGTTTGTTCTTTCGAATTTTCAATGTAGCTTTCAGCAACAGTATTGCTATTTTATCATGCCGTTCTGTACAAAATTTTGAGACATCTAGTTCAGCAAATATTTTAAAATTTTTTGGTCCGCAATATTAAGATTTTCATTTTAATAACACAATCAACTGTACAGTTTGTAACATCGAAATATCAGACATAAAAACCCGAGCAAAAAACCCTATTATATCGATCTCTTCACACGTGGTACCACAATTTTAAGAGCGTTGTTAAGTATAACCGATTTCCAGCAATTTAAGGAAAAACAAATGATTTTATATACATCGCCCACCACATTATGACATTATCATAACAAGTAGTATAACAAAATACTGATCACACTATATACATATCATAAAACAATTGGATGGTGAATGTGATGCAGAATAAGAATTTTTCCCATTCAAATATTACGGATCCATTTTACACGTTCCTCGGCCGTGTCACATCGGCATCATTGGCATTCATTTGGACGCGGAAATTGCCTAATACCATCGAACGTTTTGCGATAAAGTGGGGTCAACAATAATTCTTGAAATAGAAGTAATACAGTTATTCTTTAATTCAGTGTATTATTTTGCTGAGTTTTGTGTTAAAATTGATTAGTTATCAAAACATAACAACTTGTTGAATGAAAGCGTCTTTATAGTGACGATTTTAGCTTGCTGTAAGAAAAGTTATACTGCCACGATCTCCCATTGCGGCAATTGTGGGTATCCTTTGAAAATTTTTTATGTCTATGTTTTTATGTGTATGTTCTATGTCTATGTTTATGTTTTTATGTCACGACATTTGTTCCAAATGGTTCCAAATTTTATTTCGTTATATTACGTTTAATACAATTTACTTTGAGCAGTATTTGACAATAAATAAACACTCGGAGTAGTTTCCACAAACACCAAAACACTTTCACTTCGGTCGACGCGCTTTTCGCCATAAATACCGGTGATATCATTAGTGACGTCACCATGGAAATAGTATAAATATGGTAGATTTTGTAGTTTAAGATTAGTTTTAATTGTCTCCGGATGATGCCAACTTGGTTGGCAAAACGCGCGTCGAGCGAAGTGAAACTGTTTTGGTGTTTGTGGAAACTACTCCTAGTGTTATAGTTACATCAAAAGTTCCAGCCCTATCCAGTAATAAATAAACAATTTAGCGATGCATTGTCAATGAAATTTTATTATTTGTTATTATTATGTTATTATTATTATAATTTTTTTACATTCTATTATGTTAAATAATAGTTATTAATTAGCTCTGAATACTATCAGATTGTATTTAAGATACATTACATACATAAAAAACAATTTAAAAAAATTATTCGACCTGTAAGAGGTAAAATTCTCTCACTTTTACGTTCAGTACGAACACTAATTTATTGTACACTATTGGTATAACATATAGGGGTAGAGAAATACTCCATATATGTACAGCAGACTAGTCAAATAAACAAAAACATTCTTCGAACCCCTGCTATTTTTTATTCGTCTCATATTTGCCTTTTGTTCACTAAGTTCGGGACTATACTTTATTCATTTCCTTTGCGTACCTGGTAAATTATTTAGGCCAATATTTTAGTCAACTGAAATCGATTAGAGTTAGGAGGGCCTTAGGTAAAACAGAAGGAACTTCCAGGGAGTCTATGCATAATCAACAAAGAGCTAAAACCCTTTTCGGGACGTCCCAAGAGCTTCAGTTATGAGCTCTTGGATGAAGAGAAAATGTGTAGCACGATGTGTATCACAAACATTTAATAGACTGCATATATTATCTCTGTCAAACTTATAAGCGTAGATAAATATGAATTTCGTTAACTTCAATAAACTTTATTTCAAAAATAATTCATTTTGTGTTCGTATAATGCTATTTTGTACTACTAGGGGTGTCAGTGAAAAAACAACGCTGTGAATTTGGATTTTGGATGGGACCCACTGAAATAGGGCTTAAATGAAAGATCTTGACATATACAGTAAGGCATTAAAAGTTACAATGAGCGAGATACGCGTCATGGTTTTTTATTGCAAAATAGTTTCGATAGATCACCTTTTTCACTTCTCTCTCAATAATGGAAAAAGTACTCAATGATGGATGAATGTAGAGAACAAAATTTCATTCAAAAGTTATTCAACGAATGAATCTACGTAAGTATAATGCATTGAAAGAAATTGCAAAAAAAATATCGCTGCGATAGTTAGTGCAAAAGTTAAAAAATGCGAAAAAATAAAAATACGATAACATGCGATGCGATGAAAAAAATGCGATGCGTCCAAGTGACAATTTTTTAAATGGCGACCTATTGCAACACAGTTGAAATCTCGGATCGTGCCCCAGCTTGTCACAGCCTACCGATCTTGATAAAAATTATTGCAATCGGTAAGTAATAACGGTATCTTTCAGCATGATAATTTTCGGAATTTTTATCATCAAATTAAATTTTTATTAGCGAAAAATCCTAATTTAAGGACCCTCTAAGGACTGTAATTTTGTCAATTTTCAACTTGCAACAAACAACAAACGAGATGTGCAACAAACTGCATTCAATTGCTGCACCGATTTTTAGAGGAATTTAAAAAAAAATACTGTAGGACCATAAAAAAATAGTATGCGCCGTAGCACAGATGATTTAAATGCAATGTTGTCAGCTTGTGCCCGGGATATCGTATATATATATTACATTGTAGAAATTTTATAATTTTCGTGATGATTTACGTGGGTAATAGTAATTTTATGTGAAGCAGAAATGAGCCAATGACCCTTGATGTTAGCTTCTGCTCGCAAAAATAATTGTTATGTGGCATATTTTTTTTTTGGGCATTATACAATGCCCAACATAATTGTGTCAAATTGTGTAGACTAGTATATTCACCATTCACACATGCATGTGGGAAACAAATTCAAGATGCGCAGTAAAAAACCTTGTGACAAAAGATCAAAAGTGTCGCCAGTAACTGCACAAACTGATTCCTTGGCTATAAACTGTGGTCGAACTAAGAAGTCCAGTCATGTATACGGTTGCTAGAGCGAACTTAATTAGCTCGGTCTTAGTAAGCTCGAGCTAAAATATGTGCGCTAGCGCTTTTAGTTCGGTTCCAAATATCATGTAAACGTTTAGCTTCCTTGTAATTCACACTATATTGGACGTTGGCCAACTTTGACCAACGGTAATAACGCGTCATGTATACAGACAAGTAAAAAGGACCTAATTTGACGAATTGTAGTTCGAACTAAACAGTGCATGTATAAGTGGTAAGTGAGAATATTGAAAATGTACAGGAGGGAGAATATGATATAATGTATTCTGTAATGAGCGACACTGTTGAGGAAGAAGTAGAAGAGGAAGAAAAACCGGCAACAAAAAAACCAGACTACTATATTTTTTTGTATTTTTGTAACACATTGTATAATTTTAATGTCTCTTTTCAGTAAGTAATAGTAAATTGCAGACATTTGTATATTCATTTACAACCGGGCGACACCATGTATTCAACAGAACATTATCCATCGAAAAAACACGAAAAATAATGGTAAACTACGTATTTCCAAGTTAAAATGTAAAATTGTAGGTTAGAAGCTTGATTGAGTGTAAAGTAGCAACACTATCGGCTGATTGAGGCAGCTGAACCAGCATTAAACAACGATTCCTTAACAAAAAATTACTCAATTTGCTATGAAAAATTCAGTGTATAGCTTAAGTTTTCTACTTATTACCAGCCAAGTTTCGAATATATAGGTTAAGTAGAACGCCTGGTACGCGTTAAAAAGTGAATGTCTCATATCTCGGCTTCTATTGGTCCAACAGGTTTTTTTTAAATTTATATAAAAATCAGCGCTGCAATCGAATGCAGTTGGTTGAACATTACAGTCAAAATTACGGTCCTTCGTTACGGGTTTTTCGTTAATAAAAATTTTTGTTTATGAAAATTTCTGAAAACTGGCATGCTGAAAAATACTGTGTTATTTTTTTAAATGCTTAATTCTTACGTAAAATCATCCGCTGAACAACTTTTGTACGAAACATTTTTCTCTAAAATCATTAATTTTTCCATTATTGAGGGAAAAGCGGACAAAGTGCCGTTTTCAAAACTATTTTACAATAAAAAACCATTACGCATATCTCGCTCATTGTAACTTTTTAATGTCTTACTATATACGTCAAGATCTCTGAAAATGAAAACCTCTGACGCCTCTACTATACGTCTTTTAATTATATTGCAATATATCATTTGAATTTATTGCTGATTTTGCAAAAATAAACGGCATTGTGTAGGGTCCAAGTATTTGAAACGGAAAACACCAGTGGCAGTTCTTGTTGAGGGATCCCTACATTGGAATTATAGTTGTGAATCTGACATAATATAACTGGTAAAATAAGAAGTGGCTAAAACGACATCTCGCACAATGTGCAACAGCATAAATTATTGATAACCCAAAGCATTTATTTATTCAATTTTATCATCCCAATTATAGGATTCCGTAAAGTGACGATTGATACAAAAGTATACAGGTAACATATGAAGAATACAACAAAAAAAGAAGAAAAAACAAAAAAACATAAAAATTACTTAGCAAAACTGACTGACTGAAATAACTATAAAAATAAATACAAATGGATATAACTAAATTGATTTTAGCACAGGCACAATACTAGATGAGTGCAAAATATATCAATATAGTCCTTCAAATATTCATCATAGGTGGTAATCACTTGGTAGATAGGAGAGATTAAAACAAAGTACGGGCTCTTGGAATGCCAAAAATGCTGTGGTGGAGAACTGTCAATCTAGGAATTCTGAACTTTATTAAGTCGCGTATTTTAGGACAGTCTAAAACGTCTTTCAAAATTATATATAAAAAATTAGTTGATGTATGTATGACCCTGTCAATGCCAAAAAGATCGAGTTTTAGTTCTGGGGGAAATTTTAGGTCTGGGGGAAATTTTAGGTCTGGGGGAAAGGGAGACCAACGCCATCCAGAATATAAGCAAGTGATTTTAAGAATCCTAAACTTTTGAAGGCACTATAGGTGCAATTTTAAATATGTTTTACAAAACTTAGGTTATGGTTGAAATCTACACCGGGATCTTTTATATAATCAGGTGTTTTTAGTTTAATCTCAGGGAAAGAGTAGTCGTACAATATTTGGTTTATTTTTCTTGAGAAGGCAATTGCGTTATATTTAGATTCAATTAGGGATAAGTTTTTCATATTACACCTATAATCAATATGGTCAAGAGCATTCTGAATTCGGTCACAGTCTGAAACAAAATAATGCACAGCTACGAATATAATAATACATTAGTATATAGTGATATGAAGGGAAATTTAAACTTTTAGATCAAAAAATAAAGAGCAGGAAAAATATAATCATTGATAGTATCTTTACACCCGCCACTGATCTACGCACTTGCAGGCCATTTCCGCCATCGGCTTCAAGATTCGGCAATGCAGCTGCGTTGATTTATGGGAAGCAGGTCGCTGCTGTCTCCGCCGACATTATGCAAAGTTCCGCTGATGTTTCTACCACTGCCGCCCTTTCTATATCCCTTTTGCTGGGCGCCTTCTTTGATGCATTGCTCGCACCTAACATCCCCCCACGCCATCGCTATCTAGATATTTGAAGTCGCGAGTGGGAAATGCAAGGAGAGATTACATTTGGAAATATTCATGCCTGTTTATAGTTATAGGAATATATTACCGTTGCCAGATAGCAGTGCCCATCTCGGGGTGTTGATTTATTCTGTCTTTATATTGCATATTTTCGCGAAATATTATTCTAAGATCTTTGAATAACGCATTGTGAAAGAAAGCGGTGTTTTTTCTCATCCAAATGTGTTACTGTTATTTGCAATATCATTTAAAGATTATGTCATTGTTATTATAAAATAATTCATATTTAAACGAGGGTAAACTGCAGGGATTTATGGTGTAGATATCTGGGGATGTCTGGGTATAATGTAATTGATTGTTTATTTTAAATTTTTGTCCAATATCATATAAACCGTATGAATACCCTATATACAAATATCAACTAATTTCATAAAATATTCTCACACTTGAAAGAATTAACATTATGTTATATTACTGCTACAGTTACATTACAACTGGCAAGATGCACAAGTATTTATTTAGAATTTTCAGTTAAATATACCAAAATATAAATAAAAGTACACTGTTGGCCAATAGGTTGGAATAATTCAAAATTTTAATGTAATTTTGGTTGCATATAGGTATCTTCTAAATAATATGGAATATCAAAATACTGCTCTCAGGACGTTTTTGGAAATTTTTTTGGTAATAAAAGGCCTGAATATCATGTTCCTATCGTGCTTAAAGGAGGAATATACTGGGTGTAAACTAAACCCTACAAAAAAATTAAGATTTCATTCTTACCGAGAATTTAGGAAAACCAAAATCGAAATAAAATTTTTATACTAGGGTATGGACCAATTCGAAAAAACAAATTTGGTCATTTTTGATATCTCGCTTATTATCGAATATACGGGAGTGTCATTAAATTGAGTACATTTTTTGAAAATTCATCTCTTATTGTTTAAAAACAAAGTACGTAAATGATTTTTTCCTATTTTCAAGAGAGCTTGCATGCATCTCATTATCTCAGTAGCTACAATTGTTATTTCTTATAACTAATGAACTGGTGGGCTAAGTATTGTAACAATCATTACTGGAAACAAAAAATGTTTTGTTTGAGATTTGGTAATGCAGAAGCAGAATATCTAAATATTGTGTTTATTCATGTCGATAGTTTCGATTATAATATATTGCACAATTTTCATATAAACAAGTGCATAATGTCACAATTTGCAATAAAAGACAGGAGAAATTGTAGTCGCATGTTAAATGAGGGTTTTACGCAACATATTGTGGCTAGGATATACGGCATTAGCCAAGTATTCACAAATTAAAAAAGAGGTTTGATGAAACAGGCGATGTTAAACTTTTGTACCGTGGAGGGTGAAAAAAACAAATGAAGCTAGAGGAAAACGGATTTTGATAAGAAATGTTCGTAGGAATAGAAATCAAAGTTCTAGAAAAATTAATGATACATTTCGGAGCCAAACAAGAGCTTTAGTCTCAAATTGCACGATAAGGAGATTTATTCTTCTTATAACATGAAAGTGTTGGGGCTATCTGAAAGTGTAAGTGACATGAAAAAATTTAAAGTGTAGGGACTTGTACCGAGAATAATTTAATTTTTGTATCAATTTTGATTTGAAATTAAATTTACGTATTAAAAGAATCAAGGATTATTTTGTTTTTTGCCACTTTGTAATCCTAGTACCTCAAACATACAACATATTTCTAGAGCTAGACGTCGACCAATGCATAATGAAATTCATAAGCTTGCTTTTTCGTCATCGGACAGCTTGATTGGCGTGCATTTGCAATCCCTGGATAGGATAGAAGAGTGGAAAAAACTTTATTTCCACCGATGAGACCAGATTGAACCTGATTTATTCTAATGGCGAATTTTAGTATGGCGGGCATGATATTCAGGCCATTTATTACCAACGAAATTTCCACAAACGTCGTGAAAATCGTATTTTGATATTACATATTATTCAGAAGATAAATGCATCTATAATTACATTAGAATGTTGAATTATTCCAGCCTATTGGCCAGCCGTGTAGTTCGTACAATATTTATTATACTTTTATTGGCACCAATCCAGTTGTGAATAACTAATCTTTGAGTAAAAAACATAAAGCAAATTTTATAGGCACAACATTTGAGCTGTTATATTAATATAGTTTGTACATTCAAAAAGTCAAACTCGGTATATTCGATACATTCGACATATTCGATACATTAGATTATCGAATAATACTTTTTTTGGTATAATAAGAAGTGTGAGGGAATAAATTAATGAAAATACTTTTAATATTTTATTTTGATTGATCCCCCGAGATATTCATGAAGGAAAAACTACAAATAAAAATCCGCCGTTTATCTGTATGACATCGTTTATTTGAACTGTCAAATTTAGGGTATCTGTCCCAACCTCTTCTGATTTTTCAACGTGTAGACATCAAAGGCTTTAAAATTAAACTTCAGTAAATAAATATCACTACAGGATGTCCATGTATACAATGGAAGTGTAAGAAAAACTACAAATAATAAATAATCTTCCAGAACAATAACACTTCTTCTTTATTGTTTCATCAACGTCGTCTCAAGGCGTCGGCGACGTCGGCGTCTTCACCGCCCGTGACATAGATCAGCCGGTAGCCGGCAGTCTAATTTTCTACTTTGACCTTCCGGTATAGACAGGGAACTGAAAGGGCAAGGCTTCCTTAACTCACTGATTTCTCCTTGTTTAGTCAGGTCGGGAAAAGATACTTTAAAGGTTATTTTTTCATTAAAGTACATCGTAGGAATCCTTAACATCCGTAAAATTATTCTTATATCCATTCATAATTCATAATTAATAATACCAGCATTACATTTTTTAAATGCAAGACAAATATTGTGGGCATATGTACCTATTACATAATTTTAATACTGTTATTATTTTGTTGCTTTCTAAAAAAGGGGTAGAATTTTTATTAAAACAGAGATTAGCAAATTTCGAAATTTCATATTATTATAATACTTACTCTAAAGAGTTCAAATTAATTAATATAAAATTTCGTAATTTGCTAATCTCTATTTTAATATAAATTCTACCACTGTTTTTGAAAGCAGCAAAATAATAATAGTATTCAAATTCATAGTAGGCAAAAAAAGTTCTAGTCTGTCTTAGTCTGTCTACAAAATTTCGATATTAAGTTATTCAGAATATGAGGAATGAAAGCGCGTGAAAGTATATAAATAAGAATAAAGATAAAGCTAGGCTGTGACCCTTGATTTAAATAATAAAAAATGTGGATATATCAACAGCACCATAAATCCCATAACACGTCATAGCAGCGCACATATCCTAATTCAAGTTACATTTGAGAAATATCCCCGAGGAGTGTGGAGCACTTGGCTGAAAAGAAACCCGGAAAACTAACTTATAACCCTACTCCGACAATCCTTTTCTAACGCTTTAGCACCGATTCACATTCTGCTCCCTCGTGTTTCAGATCGGGCCTTCGATTTTCACTTCTAAACTTTTATATTTGTAATTCGGTTTAAACATTTAACATTTCTTTTGACTTTTTCTTTCATCTGAAGCTTTTTATGGGCCTGTGGATATACGGTAATATATCTTTTATGCGGAATGGCTTATATATACTGAAAAGTTCTCAGCAGGTATCGAGAAAAGTTAGCTCAGGAGATGTATCACATTTTACATATTATTTAATGACTTGGGATAAAGCGTTATATAGGCTGTAACTTTCGGAAGCTAGTTTTCAAAGCAGAATATGTATAATAGAATTGTATAGACCTAGAACTGTATAATATTACTTCCTTAGTTGTATAATTTTACTTCATTGGTTATTGTTAAGGTTTGAATAAAAGTGAGCTGTTTCTATAATGAAGGACATAATGAGATTAATCAACAAAATATTAGGAAATAGAGCAACAAAAAACAATTAAATTATTATTTTTCACTTTTATAAACTAACCGTAGGAGCGGCCAAGTACACACTTAATTTTTCAATGTACTGTAAAATTCTAGTCTTTTTAAATAAAAAATAAACGATCACTCCAGAAGTCAGTATAAACCTTTAGAGTTTCGTTTATATACTTCTTTTGGTTTAATGTGTCAATAGAAAAAGTTTGCTATTACTTAAAAAAACTGCGTACTCTTAACAACCTTTAGCGCTTAAGAGTACGCAAGTGTGTCTCTGAGAGGACGAATTAATTAATTAATTTGAACACAGTTTTCAGATGAGGAAAGTAAAACTAGATTTAGATATTATAACTGCACCTACTACCTATGTACAAACGTCACATATAAACTGTTCTTGGCCTTGGTAGCTACTACAATCTTCATGCTAAAATATGTCATATTGGTTGCACTGATCCCACATTGATGTGCAGTGATTTTCGTTACAGGCTCGTTGGGTACTCTATGGGTGCGTTTCTTTTGGTACATACTTGTGCCCCGAGCTACGTTAATCATAAAATGTCATTCTCGCATACTAAGATCTATTCTGTATAGACCAAATCATATCGATCATAAGCTCAATAACTCAGCTTTTTGGTAAACAGACAATGATCAGAGTGGGAGAAGTAATATAAAAGTATAGCTTACCGTAGAGCACTTAAATATTATAGAAAACATGGCCAAAATCGATTTTTCCTGATACCTGTTAAACACTTATTCGCAACACGATCTCTATCTAACCTCATATTAATGTCCAACTGACAAATGCGCCAGTACTCGCGGCGGCCACGGCAAACTCAACTCCATACCATCAATGTCGGCGTACACGTGATCAGTGACTGCATGCAGCAAAGATATGCGATTACGTTTTGTGCGTTTTATTTGCATACACTATTTATAGATAAACCCCTATTTAACGAACGTCACTGGATAATATATTGTATATCCTTGAACTGATTTGATTCAGAAAATTCCGTTGATCACGTGCACGCCAACATTGATGGTATGGACTTTTTAAGAAAATAGTATATATATCCGCAATATTTGACGAGAGGAGGAATCGTCAAAACTTACATGTTAAATTTCAGTAAAATATAAATTACATTTTATGTGCTATTATTTTCAACATGCCGCTCTTTGTCATTAAGTTAAAGCAGGCTTACCTAATACCTTTTTCTTATTTTTATTGAAAGCGTCCACATACCTGTAACAAAAATAGGGCATTAGTAAAATCTTTACATATTCAAAAAACAAACATATCTTTCTAAATTTCCGTCTAATATTTGTGTGTTCTTTTGTCAACTTTTGTAAATATCCCTACAAAATTATAATATAAAATATTACATCACTCCAAAGAAATATATTCGTAAGAACCGTTGAGTTAAAAAATTCACTCAACGTAAAAACAATTGAAATCCTAGCCTTTAATCGAGCTTTTTTTAATTTATCAGTAAGAAATATGCATGTGACTATAACTTCTGTTCAAGTCATAGATTATTACGTATTTATTTATTGAATAACAAATAATTTTTATAATATCTAAATTATAAATATTTATAATGAATCATTGACCCTGGTAAATAGTTGCTGACTATAGATGTGTATATGTCATGTTTTTAATGTATACTTGGTATAATAAAAACATGCTTCCACCTTTTTTTAAATTTGTAAAATCTTTCTTATGTAGGTATTTTTTACCTTTATTTTAAACCGCAAGAACTGTAAGATTGTAATAATGGAATTAGGTGCAATATTTTGCAGTATTGCAATTATTACATTATTCTGCAAAATTGCAATTTAATACAATTATTGTTATTTAATACAATTATTTAATACAATTATTGTTATTTTTGGAGTCGGTGCCAGCCAAGGTGTACAAAAGTATAACGAAGTAGCGTAGGTATACCTACATCTCTAATTGTATTCGACTAGAAGCTTGAATTTAAAGAAGCTTGGTTTACTTGTAATTGTGGTGTCGCTTTAGGCAGTTGTATTCAATTATAGTTAGTTAACCGTGACTGGCACCGACTCCAAAAATAACAATACCTAATTGTATATTAATGGCCTAATAAATAATTGTGTTCTAAGTAAGAATGAATAAGCCTGATTGTATTTATTCTAAGTAAGAATGAATAACGTAATTATTTTTCACATTTTAGTGCAGTTTCCACCGCATCATTTAAACCGTTTCAGATATCGAGCCAACGTTTCCTGATTGTCCATCCATCCTCTACATAAAAGTATAAGGGTCGGAGCTTCCGTTTGCGAAAATTAAGGAGATATGATTTTTGAAAAAAGTGGTGTAGAAATACCCATACCAATAAAAATATGAATTTTCGAAAAATAATATTACAAATCCGAAAACGGTACTATATGCTTAAAATGAAGGGTAATTTTTCCGATATCAACATTTTTATTAAAGGAACAAAAGCGTAGTGAAATCTATTTTTTATTTATTTTAATTGCAGTTAACGGCAAATATGATCGAATGTGACCTATGTTTACCATGTAAAGGGGTTAAGAAAGGGTGGTAACCTAAAAAATCTTGTATAGTACACCTTAAAATTGACTCTGCAAATGAGTTATCTCGTGGACCTATGAAAAATACAGAAGGATAACTAGCGTCTGTAATAATAAGAGTAAGTATATTAGTACAATCATATGAATAATATGTTTCATAATTAGCTGAATATAAAGAGTTGATTTGAAAGTTGATCAAATAGGGTCTATTTGATCAACTTTCAAATCAACAGGGTCTTCCAGTATTCGCATTTAGCATATTCGCAATTTTTTATCAGTTAGACGTACCACGTTTCGGCCAATTTCCTTCAGATAGGTAATGACGTAGACACTTTAATATCTGCAGTATACACTCCAGTTCTACATATCCGCGCATTTGAATTCCGGCATGTTCTCACCATTGGGCCCAATTTCACGCCAATGTAGCCCCATTCACGGGCCATTCCAGTCATCACGCAATAAAGTAAACGAGATTTCATGGCGTGTACTTTCTAGATGTAATAATATTTTACGGGCGGGTGCATGGGAATAGGGGGACGGAAACCAACAAACAGATAAATCTGAGATCCCTGAAGTAGAGTGCGCTTTTTATTTCACGGATTTTAAGGAGGTAAATGGGATATGAAATAAGCTGACTGCTAACATCGTAATAGCGGTGCTCTCTTTACGAGCCTACAACGTTGTTTACCCCGTATTTGAATAGATGATAAGATAAGGGTGACAGGAACGTTCGGGCGTGCAAGTGCTGCCTTGTGTTAGTTTAGCAATTTTCCTGCTTTCTTAAACGCTTACACGGGTTCGCTTTAATTAACAGTTTAAAATATTTTCAGATAATACAAGGCCCCAAATGTTTTAAATAGTTGCGGATTAAACGTTGTTTGGAGCAATAATGCTATATTTTAAGAATATGATATCATATACCTAGGCCTCAATAATATACAAAAATGGGACTATTTACTAATCTGAATTAGCACTTTTCTGCACATTTGAATTTATAAATTGTTATAAGTTTTTTATATTTTTAGTTATTAATAATATATTTTTAATTATTTATTCTATTAGGTTTACGTTCGTTGAGTAAATTTATAATGTATTTGTTATTAATTTTTATAAACTTATTATTAACCTCACGATGGGCTAAGATAATTGAGAAGTATTATTTTGATTTATAATATTTATGGTTTTATTAATTCTAGTATATTATTACATTAGTTTTACGTTGGTTTGTTATTTTAAAGTTATTTATAGTTTTATGATATTATTATTATTGTTAATATATTTACTATACTTGCTTACGCTCCTGATGATTATCTTCTTTTTATGGGCGCTAGGGACCGCCTAGCCGTGAGACTTGACCGGTAAGATTTCGACCTTCGAAGTTAAGCAAGACGGGCGTTGGTGGCACGTGGAGGGGTGACCTAGGCAGGCTTGGGGATGGGCTGTGGCAGTCCAACTGATACCTGGGAGCACTCAAGATCTGCCGCGGGCGGGTGGTCCCAGATAAATGGTAATTAGGACAGAGTAGTAAATATCGGTAACTCAGAACATACGCGATAAAAATTGTAAAGAGACTTTGCCACCCATAATAGATAGGATGGTTTGAAGAAAAGTACTCAAGTAAAAAGGAGGAATGCACAAAGGGCCTAATGAGGCCTAAGTGCTGTAGTGGAAGTGAAATCACTACACTATATATATATATATAATATATATATATATATATATATATATATATATATATATATATATATATATATATATATATATATATATATATATATATATATATATATATATATATATATATATATATATATATATATATATATATATATATATATATATACATGGGCACCACATCTAATTATGAACAATTCATTATAATTTTATTTATATAGAATCTCTTGGGCAATTTTTCTCTGAATTTTCATAATTACTTTATATTATCTTTTAATATATTATATTTTAGATATAATTTTATTATATTAGAGCATGATGATCTTTATCTCAGAGGGAGGTTCAAGAGAAGCCTAAGTTTTGATATTATTATAATTAATTTGAATTTTATTAACTATCTTTGATATTGTTACATTTCAAACAGCTGTTTGTATGAATTCAATTTAAAAACTATATTTTCCCGGATTGTCACGTATACATATATACATACATACATACATATATATATATATATATATATATATATATATATATATATATATATATATATATATATATATATATATATATATATATATATTGTGAAAAGTAATCTTGGGTTGGTAGCATTTCATTACATAGAAATAAGCAAATAGACGAATAAGAAGGAAAACACACTTACCAGCAGTATACGATTTATTTCATTGAATATATACTGCTCTGAAGATCCTCAAGAAAGGTGAAAGAACTTGTAAAACTTCTAAGTGGTTCGTTTTCGTGTGTATAGTGGTTCATTTCCGTATGTGTGTCCAGATATAGCACTGGTAAGTGTGTTTTCTTTCTTATTCGTCTATTTGCTTATTTCTATGTAATGAAATGCTACCAACCCAAGATTACTTTTCACAAAATAAATATGAATAGAAAAGAATTTCAAAGCATATATATATATATATATATATATATATATATATATATATATATATATATATATATATATATATATATATATATATATATATATATATATATATATATATATATATATTAATATTATATAAATATTATATTAATAATAATTAATATTATACATCATCAACACTCATAAACACTTATTTATATTAGCTGATGATTTTCTTCCTAAATACTGAGAAGATTAATCTCATACTTTTTAGGCGATACAAAAATTATCAGTTCAGTCATATTTTAATCATTCCAAGATAGATGAAACCTATAAAACTCTTCGAAACAGTTGCGAAGGAAAGCAGAATCCTGTCGTAAACTTGCTGTTTGTTGGTGCCTTGCGAACTTTCCCGAAAATCAGTCGCTGCAGCTAATATATAGTGTCATATATTATTAACTTCTTAATGGAGCAAGTTATAAATCGCCTCAAGTGTTAAAGAACTTGCACGGTATATTTTACGTGACTTCTCCCGTAAGCGAACTTTCCACTTTTGTATTTACAATCTAATAAAGTGGGAGCGTAGATCATGAGTTTCGGGTACCGGGT